>VYVB01000527.1:0-165109 GCA_009761775.1 Ficus carica
TTTGTCCCTCCCTTCTTTCTCTCTCTACAAAAACCTAGAGAGAAGAATAAGGAGAGAGAAAGAGAAAGAAGAGGAGAAGCAGCTGGAAATGGAGAAGCTTCTCCATCTACGTCTCAGTCAACATCGTTGTGGTTCCGCCACGGGCACCGACGGTTGAATCTCGGCTTCCGGTTCAACCCGCTGAGACAGACCACCATGATTGTGAATCCAATGCCCAAAGTGCTCGTTGATTCTGTTAATATCCCTAAGCCAATTAATGAAAAAAATCTAAAGCTCATTAAAAAATCCAAGTGTGCGTTTTAAGGAAAATTTAATGAAAACAAATATTCTAACAAAATATATTTAAAATAGTAAATTTGATTAAAAAAAAGAAAAGAAAAGAAAAGAAAAGAAACATACTACATAGTAAGCATGCATTTTGGATACACTATCCAAACTTTAAAATTATAATCTAATTTTTGTCTTTTTCCATCAGCTTCAATATACATTCAGTTTTGTAACTTAAACTTTGAAAGTCCATAATTTTTCATAAGTACAAAAGAAATGATTTTTTTTTAATTGCATAGAATTTCGAGACGAACAAACAAGCTCCATATTGATAATTTTTTTCCGAACGCATTTCAAGTTTTTACACTTTTTAACTTCAACAATTCAAACACCTCAATAAATGTTTAATCAATTCAAACTCAAATTCTGCAATCTAAATCTTAGCACCAAACGCATGCTAAGTTTAATAAAATATATGCGTATAATGTAGGGTAAAGCTGCAATAAAGTCCATTTTACATACTCCATCGATAGAGTTCATTTTTAAATCATTAAGATATAATCGAACGCGGTTGAGATGTTGCTTGTGTATAATAATTATTATACACCTTACCTCATATTAGTATAGATTAATAAATAAAAAATTGTAAAAAAAAAAGACCAGGCCCTTTCTTTTCCCAACGCCAGCGACAGACCCCGCCCCCCCCCCCCCCAAACGCCAACCAGCCTAGTCTCTTCCTCTTTTTCCCTACCCCAGTGACAAAAACCTCCTCTCCCCCAAACCTTCCACCGGTAAAGGTGGATTTTTTATTTTTATTTTTATTATTTTTTAATTTCTTAGTCAAATACTATTATAAGATAAAATGTATGATAATTACCGTAAATAAACAGTAAAGTTTAATAAAATAAGTGCTAAAAACATATGAAAAAATATAGTTAAATAAGCAGATAAAGTGGTCAAAAGGTAATTTAGGCAACAGTTTGAGTGGGATAAAGGTTAAGTGTGAAAGGGAAAATCAGGGTTTTGTAATATGATGTGGAGCAGATTGCAACAAAGGGGCCGTAGTATGTATCGTCCTCCTCTGACAATGTCTCGTTTGTGTCATTCACTAAAAAAACGCACTGATGGAGGTCCCATATTTTCTCTCCAGCAACTATTTCCCCCTATTACTACTCTCCCCTGCAAAAATTAAAGCTCTTTTAACTTTTCTATCGACGAGCTTCAGCCATGGAGCCATGGAATCGGGCTTGATTATCTTGACCCTGTCCTCTCCGAAAATCAGATATTAACAGAAAAGGAAAAACATAGAGAAATTATCAATTTTGTTTCCGTTTCAAGATCAAATTTATGGATTTGAATCAGGAGTTTTAAAAAAAATATAAAAAAAAAAAAAAAAAACCCCTACTGCTATGTGTTTTGAAACAAGAGGGAATTGTTACTTCAACCACAAAAAAAAAAAAAAAAAAAAAAAGAGAGAGAGAGAGAGAGAGAGAGAGAGATGGATTTTTGGATTAAATATCAAAATGCTTCGTTAAAATAGAAAAACGAAAATTCATCGTTTTCTTTTAATCACATAACAAAAGCAACAACAGAAGAATGAGTCCCACTTGAATGCCAGCTCATGCGGAGATGAGAAATGCAGAGTCATTAAGCGATTCTCTTTATTGTAGTCAATGACTGACAAACACACTGTTTAATAGGTTACCCTTTTTACAATCTTCGTCAAATCCTGACCATGCAAATCAGATCCACGGACATGTTTCCTCTGCCAGATCTATGTGACCAAATGTTCCGCCGAACGCGAGGCCTCTCCTCTATATGCGTGCAGGCATTCGATTGAATCAAACAAAAGGGCAAAAAAAAGTGCATTTTGAGAGTTTTGAGAAAGAAGAACATGAAAACAAATCTTTCAATAAAAAAAAAAACAGTTGAAAATATAAAATTAAATTAAAAATAACTAAGCAATCAATCAATTGAAGCAAGCAAGCAGTGTCTTGAAGAACAAAAAAGTGCATGGTCATTCCAACATCTATATAATCTATAGATTTGTGTGTATTAAATATTTTGTGTAAATGATTAGAAGAGAGAAGTGACATCAAAATATATGGGGAAAATCCAAGAAATACTTCAATGAGAAAAGGAAAAAAGTAGACAAATAAGCAAGATTTAAACACTTACTTAATTTAAATGGGCAAAAAAAATTTTATTTAGAAAAATTTTGGTCAATTACTCGAAAACCTTCTAAAAAAGGTCATACCCACATATCCCATTTATTCTTGTGTTTTTATTATCTAAAGATGTTTTTACTAATAAAAAATTCAATTTGGGAAAATGCAAATTAAATTCTCGATTTTAAACTCCATTATTTAAGGGGTGGTTTGGTGAATGAGTTTAATTTAAGATTTTTAAGTTTCAATAGTAATTTTTCAGAAAAGACAAAAAAAAAATTTAGAAAAGACAAAAAACTTTTTCAGAAAAAGACAAAAATCATGATGAAAAAAGTACAATTTAGTTTAAACAGAGATTGAAACCAAACGGGCCCTTAGGGTGGGTATATTTGAAAATTAAATAATGTGGGTCCCACATTAAATAAGGAATTAAATTTCTTGATAAGGGGAACTTGTCTCCGATCTACAACTTAAGGAATCAAATTTCTTCTTGTATAAAATAGGAGCTAACTAACATCTATACCAATTATAATTTATTTCTATTTAATTTTATTTTTTTCATATAAGGATATATTTGTAACTATAATAATAATGTTACCAATCCATTTAGGGTGGGTATATTGACACCTTTTATTATACTTTTCTCACCCACTTTTTAAAACTATTACCATATTAATTTTAGAATTAAATAACTACTTATTCCACTCCTTAATGTTTCCAAAAAACCCTTATAAACAAATTATTTACTTTTTTTTCTCCTCCCATTATAGTCTAAATTCCTATACATTTTTTTCCTTACCTTTTTTTTTTTTTTTAATGTTCTATTTTGTTGCACATTTAAATTCATTTCCACAAGATTTTTTAGGAGAAGATTCTTTTATTGTGTTTATTATTACTCCTATTTTCAATAGTTTTTGTAGTTCCATATTATAATAGATTTTTGTTTTCTAAAAAATAACAAGCAAATGAAAAACACGTATACATGATATGGATATATAATCAAATATATTGATTTGATGGGTGTCAATAGACCCACCCATATTTTATTTCTTAGAAAGTAAACAATATAAAAGGAATTTAATTCCACAAATAACATAATTACTTTTTTTATAATAAATAACTTAACTACTAAACATTTTAATAGAATTCTGAAATTTATTAATTTCGTGTAATTTAATTTCTTTATTCATGGAATTAAATTTTTACCTGACTAGCAAATGTTTCCAAAAATTACTTCCTAAATTTTTAAATGATCAAGTTTAGCAAAAAATAAAATAAAACTAAAACTAAAACTAAAACAAAAAACGAAAAACGAAAAACAACACTTTAACTTGTCAAATTTTTAAAATTTATGCAAACCTTTAATAATCAATATTTAAGTAATATGTTCAATATTAAGTTATAAAACTTTTTAAAAACTCCAATAATTATCCATCTTTATTTCTGAATAGTTCGGTTACAAAACAACATCTTCTCAACGATCTCTGTTGCACATTAGATCCTCCACTCCCACTCACGCATAACTGACCGGACTCGTTATGCTTTCATCAAAGAGATTATCCAATTGATCGACGAGATAGAGAGATCCATTTTTTATTTTGGTCTTTTTAGTTTTAAATTTTATCTTTCTTATTATTTTTTTATAATTAATGCTTAAATCTAAAATTTAAATATAAATTGCAAATCTGTGGGACACATCGTTACAGAGAGTCATTCGCTCGACAAACATACAAAATCAGATTCCAGCAAGGATCCCCGGCCTCCTGCTAAAAACACAATCAAGGATCTTGAAGAAAAAAGATTTATGGTCCAAATATTAATCGAGAATTGAAAGATAAATATCTATTTAAAAACACATTTTGTATTGTATTTAAATGTAATATATCGAATACAATGTGAGTTTGGATGTACCTTTTTGACATTATATTTAATTATAATTTGTGTATTGGTTGTTTAAATTTGGATAACCATTTAAATGTATATTGATGAGATAGTGAGGGCATGTGATGCGGGTAAAAGTAGAGAGCAAAAATAAATGGATTAACAGTAAAATGAATGAATGTCTTGTTTAAATTGATATCTATTTTTTTGGTAAATAGATATATTTGTATTTAAATATAATGTAAAGATATCCAACACAAAACACGCATTCCATTGTATTGAGATAGAATTTACAATAAATATAGCTTTCAAACATACCATTAAGTCTTCTTTTAGTAACTTTGCTCCCTTGTCTTATAACTTGCTGAAGACAATGGAAAATCATGAAAAACAGAGTGGTCAATATTGTTGATAACAATAATGATGGTCTCCCATATTCAGCCGCCAGCTGGTTGTCAATGTTGATAATGAACTATAATAATTCGTACAATGCAGCCATTAACTGTACTGCTTTCTAACAATAATGGCAATCTCATTACTTGATGTTATCGCCAATGATAGTGATGAGAAGTCCAGTTTCTCTCCTTAAAAAAAAAAAAAAAAAAAAAAAAAAAAAGGCATATCATTCAGTTACTCCTTTGGGAAGCTCAGTTTCCATTAATTAGAAACTCGTATAATAACGCCTGGGGATCAGAAATAGATGGAGAGTTGCAAGAACAAATATTCTACGAGGTTGTTAAGTTTGAAGAGAGAGGAAACTTTAGTTGCTAGCTTTTCTCATACGCCTCGAAAACTTGTTAGGGCCCAAGGAACAGAAAAACAGATTTTGCGGCTACAAAATCCCTGTACAGAATACAGTTGCGTGTTGCCACACGGAATAGTAAATATGTGTAAAATTAAATAGCCATAAATTACATAACATGGAAAATAATAACAAATAACATATTTTTCATAGGTTTTGTGAAGTTTATTGCAAGTTTTTTAGAATATGATTAATTAGAGTATATTTTTACGGATAAATCATTGAATTTTCTAAATAACTGAATATTTGAAAATTTATATTTAATGAAGACAAATTAGAATACTTTTCAAATATTTTAAAATATGTCTGTATGGAAAAAAGTAAAAACAAAAGTTATAAAAGTAAAAAAAAAATGTTACAAAAAGACAATGAATTAAATGAGGAAGTGAAAAAAGGAAAAGAGGAAAAGAGGAAAAATCACTAGTTAAAAAAAGGTTTGTGAATATTATTTTAAAGGGGAAAGAAAAAAAGAAAAAAATAGAAAGTAAGGAAATTTTAAAAATGAAAATAAAAAGCAAAACGAATAAAATGAAAGAGAGTAAAAGGAAAAAGAAAAAAGCACCCCAAAAATAAAATAAAGAAAGAAGCAAAATTGCTACAAGTGGGATATAAACCCACAAATCTCTTGGAAGGTGAGGAATTTGAGCCCCTCCCTTCAGTTCTGAGTCCTCGGGCTACTAAGGCTTTGTTTGTTTGAAGGGATGGAGAGGAGGAAGGAGGAAGAGGGTTGGAAGGATGAGGAATGTGAAGGATGGAGAGGATTGTACAAATTCATTATATTGTTTGGTAAGCTGGAGGGAGAGTTGAAAGGATGAGTGATAATTTTTTAGATAATTACTATATTGTCCCTTTTATGATTTATTAATAATTTATTTTAGATGTTTAAATAGTCTTTTCACTATTATTTGGAGGTATTTGTTGAATTCTTCCATTAGTGGAAGGATCCAAAATGGTGAGCCCAAGGGGAAAGCATGTCCCTTCATCTCTCCTTTCCTTCCACTCCTCCCTCTAACCAAACAAAGGATTTATCATCTCCCTCTCACCAAACATACCCTAAAGTACCTTAAGCAAAAAATACATTGCTTCACTTGAAAGACGGCGTTTTGGACAACCCTGTTGTGAACAGGGCTCCAAAACTACCTCTTTTCTAGTTAGTTAGGATTAGAATTAAAGTTAGCATTTGCAATTCTAGAAGCTAGTCCTATATATAAAGTTGGTAAACTTGGTATTTACAAAAAAAAAATTTGGATCGGAATATGTGCAGTGACAGACTTAGAAATTTCTCTAAGTAGGAGTATACATAAGGAGAAAAATTTTAAAATTAATAACTTTATATGATAAAAAGTTTAATTTTTTTTTTCTAAAGAATTGTTTTTACATATTTATTACCATTTAATAACTATTACATATAGTTTTTATATTTTGAAAATATTGTGAAATTTATTCTTGAACTTTATCTCAAATATTAACATAAATAAAAGTTTTAAGCTCATGATTTTGTATGTTGTTTGTAATTTTCTATTTGAAAATTAAATTTCACTCTAATTTATTTGACACCATCATTTTTGCTTTAAATGTAATTATTTTTACTAATAAATGAAAACTTACATGCAAAAATATTCAAATTGTTGATAATTTTAAAATCAATAATTTTTTTAAAAACAAAGAAAAGTTAAGAAAATTAGAAAAAAAAAAAAGTAGATAAAGAAATTAGGAGGAAAAAAAAAGAATTAAATGTTGGTGATGATATTAAAATATAAGAAAAAGTAGACTGTTATAGGGCACATTTGAGAGGAATTTTTTTTTTTTTTTGAGTTGGGACAAATTATACAATTTTAAGAAAAGATTGGGTATAATTTAGATTTTAAGAAATTGAGGGGGGCACGTGGCCCTCCGGCCCTTATGTAAATCCGTGGCTGGATATGTGGATAAATGATATTTTTTTAATAAGTTTTTTTTAATAAATTATTATTGAAGTTTTGTAAGCTAAGAAAAATGACTTTTTTTTTATAAAAAAAAATGCAATCAATCAATTATTCATTGACTATGATTAATAAGTAATTGATCAATGTTAATATGCATTCTTTATTGATTGGCATTAATCAATCATTATTTAACAATCTCTGATTAATAATGATCAATTACTGATTGATCAATTAACGATTATTTTTCTAAATTAATTTTTTATACCATTTACTTAATTAAGTGCTCAAAAACTATCTATTTACCTAATTTTTCCAAAAATTAAGTAATCTAAGGGTGGATCTATTGTCACCCCTCTATTGCTTGCGCCCCTTATTTTGATATTTTTTATATACTAAATTAATCATGAATAAAATTAACTTCAAGGACATATATAGTTGTTTAAAAAAATAAAAAAAAATTATAAAAAAAAGTCTCCATGCCCTTACTAAAACCGCCCATCATTATTTTCCAAAAAAAAAAAAAAAAAAAAAAAAAAAATCCTATAATTGAACAGTTTCATTTTTTGGTTCCTTATTTTCCAGTTTCCACCCACTAATAACCCCGTTTGTTTATTAACCGTATTTTTCCATTTTTTTTCCTCCATGATTTTCTGATTTATGTACCTAGTATTTAAAAAAAAAGATGGACTCATGCATTTTTTACATTTTATTTGCGTTTATGCAACTAATCAATTTTACGTACATATATACATGCTTTTTTTTTTTTTTTGGTGGAAAAAAAAAAAGGATTCCATTAAGTCAGGCTGGCTAGAAGCTTGGACACCACAGAAGGGGGCGCCTCCCTCACACGTGTGTGTGTGTACACATGTTTATTACACATTAATGGAATGTATATATTTTTCCTAAAAAAATCGCATATATTTTGGCGCTTACCTATTTGAATTTATAGTAAAGGGGTTCTTAATTTTCGAGAAATTTGCTTCTCCCATTGGATTCGCTTTATTATTTCCCATCTTCTGTGTTTTTTAGCTTCATATTTTATTGAAGGGGTATACAAAAATCGATAGTTCTATTGTCGATTGAAATTCTTTAAAATTTTAAGTGTCTTGACACTTCAATATTTTTTTTTTTAAATATGTTTTCCTTAGCAAAAAGAAGGGAAAAATTAGAAAAGATGATAATTGTAGAAAGTTGTGGCAAAAACTTAAAAGTTTATGAAAATAAGGAAATAAAATTTAATCGAAAAAAGAAGGAAATAAAACGTGGTTCATTAAAAAAAAAAACAAAAAAAGGAAGAAATAATTGGGTTTTGATTGATGAGGAGAAAGTAGAAGAGATAAAAAAAAAATTACGCTTGGCTTGGTGGGTTAAAAAGATAAAAAGTCGAGCTTTTCTGGATGAGGCTTTTTTGGAATAAAAAGGAGTGCAATAAGGAATGATTGAAAGATTAAATTTTAATGATGAGTGGTTTAATTAAATATGTGGTAAGAGTGAATAAGGACGAGTCAATAGACCTCGCCTAATGTTATTTCTTTCTAGGGATATTAAAGTGAGGTACATTATTTAGTTTGTTTGTTTGTTTTTGTTTTTGCTTGTTTTTTTTTTTTTTTTTTTTTTTTTTTTTTTTTTGATGGCACACAGTTCAAATTATTATTATATACTAAACATCATTTCAAGAAAATTTAGGAAGGCATCGATCAAGCCAAAATTGGCAAAATCTCAAAAGCAACAAATTTCTCTTTTAATTCATTATTACTTTGATAAAAGAAAACAGGGTAATTAGGATAATGACAAGATCAAATACAATCGCATGGAATTTATTTATTTTTTAAAATAATCGCATAGATTTTATTGATAAAAGAGACACAACTCAAGTCTAATCCAAGAAAGAAAAAAGTTAAAATGAACAGCACAACATGACAAACCACACACAACACATGAAAAACAAAAACTTAATTAACACAGTCTACTAAATTTATTTAGAGTGCAAATTCTCAATCCCACAAAAGAGAGTGATCATATCTTGTAGTAATGATCTCCTCCCACCATGCACACAGTGAAACTACATTAATTATGAGCAATGTTTGGTGCAGAAGCATCGGCGGCGGAATCCCCGGCAGTGGCCGCCTTGAAAGCCCTCAGTCCTGCAAACGTTGGCACAGTTGTTCGTCCTCACGCACGTCCCCTTGAACCGATGGCTCTGCGATTCGCAGGTCCTGCCCTCCGCAACATTTGGCCCCAAACCTGTTCAGATGTTGTTAAAAATCAGTTGCATCATATAGATTTGAAAAGTAAATCTGAATAATAAACTCAAATTTTTGTGACAGAAAATCTTGTACTAATTAACATTTTAAATAAAACTCAAAAACAGTATTCGGACGGTGATCCAAACAACTAAAACATACCAGTGGCCACCAGCAGGAGGAGGAGGAAAACCATGGAAAGCAAATGCATAGAGCGCCCCATATAATGAGATTGTAGAAAGAGAGATCTAGAGTTAGCGAGAGAGAGTTGTTGAGGGAGACGCAACGACGAACAACTTGCAAAAGGGTGTTTATATAGAGTAAATAGAAATTGGAAAGGAAATGATACTCCCCAGGTGCAATGCACGCTCACTACGTGTAAAGATAAAGTAGATGATGACTTCTACTCAGAAAGATGCAAAAATTAAGGCCTCGTTTGTGGAGGCATTGCAGAAGTATTTTTCAAATTTTTTTTTTCCTTTAATTTTACTATCACCATAACTTTAAAATTGTTTTCCAATATCTTCTAAAACTTTAAAATTCATAACTTTATTATTTTTATTTCATAAAAAAAAACTTTATTATTTTAAGTTTGAATAAGATAATTTTTTAATTTTATAGAATTTTAAAAGAAATAAAACAAAATCTATATATCTAATTTACAGTTTAAATTTTTATTTTTTTTCATTTCAAAAATTTTATTTTATGCGACTTTGTTTGACATTTTAATTTAACTCTAATTAAACTGTGTTTTTTCATATTAGTTTTCTATTGTTTTAAAACTTTAATAAAATTTATAACTAATTTTAAAAAATTAACTAATTTCAATTTAAAAATTTCATCTCAAACAGACAAATCAAATGTAAATAATTTTAAAACTCAACTTATCTTTAACTTTTAAAACTCTGTCTCAAATACTGCCAGCAAACAACGCCTAAATTAAAAGCTGAATACTGCTATGATGTGATATGCCTCATCGCACCACCCACCTGAGCACTTTGACAGGATCAGTATATATTTAGCTTTTGACGTAACATAATCTTTTGATCTATATTTGCATATCTGTCTTTTTGCCTTTGTCTTAACGTGTATTTACACACACATATATATATATATATGTGTGTGTGTGTGTGTGTATACAGGTGATGGTTAGTGTCTTTGTCGAAAGACATCCGTCACTCGTGTAGCAATTTATTTGGTTGAATTTGTTTAAACAATTGTGGTTATGGGATCCACGTGGCTTGTTTTTGGGAAGTTGAAATATATAAATTTTGTTGTCAACCGGCTACTGTGGGTAGAAAAGAGTTGGTAACCGAGTAAGTACGTAATTTCTGATGCTGTTTGGTGTTAAAATTATAATTTCATAATTGTTTTTTTATTTTATTTTTTATTCTTTGACGTAAATGTCTACTGTCCTGTTTTTTAAGACGAGAGCGTAACATGAATTTATAAGTAAATAATATGATAGCAAGACCCACATAACATAAATAATGTTTTTAGATAAAATCCAAAGTTAATCAAATTAAAAAATAATACAGATCTATTTAACATATACAATTTTTACTTGTTAAGCAATGAATTAAATTCATGATTTAACTAATGTCCTCATAATAAATATGTGTTAAAAAGATATCATAGATTTGTAGTCAAGTAATTAGTGGGAGCGACACTATGAAATGAAAAATAAGTTCACACTTAATAACATCAATAAATAAATAGTTTGTAATTTGATCAAAAAGTGGTATTAATTATAGATTCCGTCTAAAAAACAGAAAGAACTACTGTAATAATGTTTTTGATAGTTTACGTTCATTCTAACTACAAAAAAAGAACAGGGAATGTACCTAAACTATTTAAATATTACTACAATAGTCATTTATATTAATTTTTAAACGAAATTTATTAGTAATTTGATCAAAAAATGATACTAACTGATAAATTTTATCCAAAAATTAATGTAGAGGACTATTGTGACTTCAAAGAGTGAAACTGATATTTAGACGACATCATAATATAAATGTAAGATAATAATATTTAAGTATAACAAATATAACATGATTTAATTCTTTGGCCTTCATTTATTAGAGGTTAACTGGTTACTTCAGGACAAAAAGTTGCATGTCCACCTCACTGTCCTTCAAAACATCTTGACCATTCAATTTTATTTGGACGGTCTATGATCAATGTGAAGGACGTCCCTTCAAATTTATCGGTGAGGGACCATCCTCTCTATATATATATACATTTGCCTAATCGTTTCCTTTTTCTGGTTTGGAGATTGCCTCGGTTCATTCCATTTGTGGACGTTTGCGTGGATCCCATTTTTAAACCGTGGGATGAATAAATTATCTGCATTTTTCGTAAATAATGAGGACAGATATTAATAAATGTATCAAAACATTCTACTTAAATTAGCATCCTTCTATCACCCTTACCCTCACCCGTGTTATTATATTATTGCCAAAAAAGATAATACAAAAACGTTAAGGAAAAATTAATATATGCAAAAAAGAGAAAACAACCCCAAACAAGGGCCATCAAACAAGAGAAGAAATCCCTTACGTAGCCGGATCCCCTCTGGTTTAATGTTTTGTTTTCTTACTATATTTAAAGAGAAAATGACTCAAAATATATTGTGTCTTTACTTAAACCTTTACTTAACACTTTGTGCGTAATTTTAACTTCCTAACTTTGGTCGAACACTTTCTTTCCTTGGGTGTTCTTTTATTTATTTGTTCTATGTTCTATTTGGTATAAACTATAAATGGAGGAGGAAATACCTTTGCCATTTTGACTTTTTGGTTGAGCATTCAATTGTGTGCTAAAAATAAATACAGTTTTTACTTCATATTTTCGGCAAGAATAATCTTAGAAACATTAAATTTAATCTCAATTTTAAGAACCAAATATAACTAGTCATTTTTTATTGAGAAGTTGTCAAAATTAAAAAATATATCTATCAACAAAAATATAACAACTCTTTTTTGACTAAATAAGAAATTTTATTATCAAGCCACTAAAGGGCAAGAGACAGACACCAGCAGAGGGACAAGCCCACAGAATAGAACTCAGAATAAGTTAACCGGCCAGCCACCGAACGGCTAGGGAACCATCGGACCTAAAGTCCACAAATCAACGGGACAACACGTAGGTAATCAGCCCACTCAGGGAAAGTCGAAGCGATCCCCTATCCCAAACACAGAGGAAAACTCTTACAACGGGTGACGCGACGCAAGATCCGCCCACCAAACAACACCCAGCCTAATAACGATTAAAACCCGATCAACAAAACCTAGATCAACATAAAAACCTATATAAGGGACCAGAAGGGAAACCTCCGCCGTAATTACAAACAAACACAGAAACAGACAAAAGAAAAAAGGGAACCACTACAACCCCTAGCAAAGCCACACCCCTCAACGCCGGAGCAACCATCGGTGCAATCGGATCATCTCGGAAAGAAGGCCAGCAACAAGGAGGAAAAGCTTGCTGCACGTGAGGGACACATGCCACCCATGCCGGGCAATGCAAGCCCACGCATCGACCCAACCCCCTCACCACCGCCCCCGCAGCCCAGCTCTCGTGGTATCCACAAGCCCTCGTGACGGACGTGCTCGGATCTAAGGATGACAAACGGCGACCAACTCTCCACACTCGGCTCCAAAACGGCCTCGACCCACCCCTCTGATGGCACGAGCACAGTGTCAGAGACCACATCGAACTCCCAAGCTAGCGACGAAGGCCGGCAGCCCAGCAAAAGGCCTGACCACCGGCCCCAGATCTACCCCAATATCTCTCAGAGCCTCTTTCTCTTCTTTCTCTCTCTAAGAATTTCCTCCATTCTACTTGGGAGCACCCAACAAAAAAATATAACAACTTATTATCATTTCATAAGCATTAACATTTTTCATGAATTAAATATTCTTTTATTAATAAAGCTGAACATTTGAAAAAAAAACTTTTATTACAGAGTAACATTTGATAAATAAATCATACATACTAATGTGCCTTTCATATATTTTAAATCATATTAAAAATGACAACTTATTTTGTCAATTCATTAGTATATTTCAAAATCTTAACTGTCCTTTTATATGATTTAAAACATGCCAAATCAAAGTCATGTTTTTATCCCCACAAAGGGATTTTGAACATTATAGGCCAATTAGTTGGTTAATTGAAGGTAAAAATCATAGTTTGAAAACATTGGAAATTAATAGTACAATTAAGGGCCTGTTTCGGAGACTTTTGAAGGAATTTTGTAGGTTAGTTTAGAACTTTGTGTTTGGTTGAAGAATGAATTAGAAATAAATTATGATATAAAAAAATGCAAAAAATATATATATATATATATATATTCAAAATGAATTATTGTTCGTCTATCTCGCTGTTGTGAGTATTTTAACACAAGAATCATCTTATTTCGATTTAAAATAAAAAAAAAGTTATGGACTTTTAAAATTTGAGTATTTTGAATATGGAAGAGAGATAAAATGAGTTGTAGATTTGTGAGTTTTGCTATCCAGATGACAAAACACCATCTGGAGACTCATCCCAAACAGACCCTAAGTTTAGGTACAAGTAATATTCCCATTTTACCCTTCACTAAAAAAAAAAAAATCCCTTTTTCCGCCTAAATGATTTTTTTAAAACTTTTTTTTTTTGTCTCTCTTCCCCTTGACCTGCTCTCCTGTAATCATAGTACAGATGACGTCTACGAACGACAATAGTGAGGCACCGATGACGGTGAGGCGACTGTGATCGACACCTCTGATGGTGGCTACCATGGAGTTCGAGGGGAAAGACGAAGAGAGATGGATGAGAAAGAAAGTAAGAGAAAAATAGGGGGAATATAGAGGAATCACTACTACAAAAGATAGATTACACGACGGAGACTACATGACGGTTCCTTGGAACCGTTTTGTAAAATCCACTTTACACGACGGTTCCTCGGAACCGTCGTGTAAAGTGGATTTTACACGACGGTCCCAAGGAACCGTCGTGTAAAGGCGCACTTTACACGACGGTTCCTTGAGACCGTCGTGTAATCCGCCCCTCGAAGGAGGATTACACGACGGTCCTGGGGGACCGTCGTGTAATCCCTCCCTCGGGGGACATTACACGACGGTCCCCTCCCCGGTATTACACGACGGTTCTAAATAGACCGTCGTGTAATCTTCTAAAACTTTTAAAAATTTTCAAATTTAATTTTTTGAAATCCGCGCGCCAAAACCCATAACTTAAATATAATTTCCTCCTCGTTTCTCTTAATCTCCGCACGAATTTCTTAAGTTCTCTCTTCACACTCTCTACATTTTTCAAGTACCCACATCCTTCACCAACCCGTTGCCACCACTCTTTTAGAATCCGGTCAAGCGCCGTTGCCGAAGTTGCCTCCCTCTTCGTATGGCCGTGCATATTCTTTTTAAAAGAAAAGCAAGGTGACTTTGTATATAAACTAAAACACATTTGCTCTCTTGTATTGTTGTTTTCCATTAAATATCCATTTTTGAACATGAATGTTTTTGTTTTTAATGTTGCTCTTTGTAGATGAATGGTTTGTGATTGGTTTTGGCACTTTACACACATTTTTCAACATAAATTTTTTACGCCCACAACATTCTCGATGAAATGCCTGAATGAGTTTTTCTTTTATTTAATCTTAATTATATACATCTTAATTAGTTTGAACTTTATCAATTTACTAGGGCCCTAACGGATTGGAAGATTATGACCGGAGAAGGGATTAGAAGAAGGAGACGAGACTGTAAAACAAAAATCTCGAACCGTCCTTGTCCTCTCCAAGAGGGAAGTGTTGAATGTGGTTATTTTATTTTAGGTTTTATGAGGGACATAGTGTTGAATGAAATTGATGTACTTGAAAGTAAAGAATTTTTTGCTTCTGAGGGTTTGAATTTGATTAGGGGAGAATGGGCTAGCCATGTAATGCAATTCATTAATTATGATATGTGAACTTGTAATGTAAAAATTGATATGTAATTTTACTTTGATCATTGAAGTTACCATCTTGGATCGTGTACTGGATAACATACAGGTTAGGCCAGCCGTGAGAATTCACCAAAAAACCATAATTTTTTTTTTTAATAAAAGAGACATTACACGACGGTTCGGCTTAGAACCGTCGTGTAATGTCCGCATTACACGACGGTTCGGCCAAGTACCGTCGTGTAATGTCCGCATTACACGACGGTTCGGTCAAGAACCGTCGTGTATGTAATAACCCGAAAATTTCTATGGACTCATGATTTCCTTGTACATAAGAAATTTGAGTTTGTACAATGTGTTTCTGTAATGTTTCATGAAAATTATGAGTATCAATGTGAAATTCATAATTTTATCAGTAAATGTTTGAGTTCTTATTTAAATAAAGATGAGACTCAATAAGCAATATGTTTAGCAAAGCAGGTGACCTTTGAGAAAAGGGATGAAAATTTTATGATTTTATGTTGGTCAAAGTTCGACCAAGAAAAGTCAACATTGACCAAGAAAGTCAAAGTTTTACTAAAATGGTCAAAGAGATGACCGTACAGTTACGTGACAGGGCAGTATGGAAATATACTGCGAAAACCATCTTTACGGACAAGATGGCATGAATAGGCTTTAAAAACCACCTTAGAAAATCAAGCACTCCAAGTTAGAATTAAGGGTAAAAAGGGCTTTAAATAAAAAGAAAAATTTTTATACAGTCCAACTATACACAGATAAATTTGGACTGCAGTTCAGTATAACAGTACTGAATTGTATTGTGTATGGGTAAACACAGTATTAGAATTATCTATGTTGGATTTAAAGTGAACTACATTAAGGAAAATAGCCAAACAAGGTCTAAGGCATGACATCACCTTATCCTTTAAATATGACATCAAAAAAAAAAAAAAAAATGGAAAGAAATTAAAACTTGGCCTCCAAGTCCACCTCTAATGGTCGGCCACATGGAGGGCTATTGGCAAAATTTTGTGCAAATTGGTTTTGCTCCAAGGACTTGCAAGAAAAAGGTGAACCAAAAATTTTGTAAAAAAGTCCAAAATCTCACCTATAAATAGGCTTAAGAGGGGGGGGGGGGGGTTTGCTTCAAAAAAATTGGAAAAAAGCAGCCAAACTCTTGCCATTTTTCCTCTCCAAAATTCGCCCAAAGAGAAAGCAAGAAAGAAAAGAGAAAAACAAAAATTTCCAAAGGGGGAAATTCTAGGGAGTGTTCGTATTTGAGCTAGGACACAAGAAAAAGTTTGAAAAAAAATTTGGAACCCATTGTGGCCAAGTGGCCGGTTATGGTAAAGGAAAAGGGGAAAAAGAAAAAGTGAAGGAAGGAAGGGCTTAGAGGTGTGGCCGGACTTGTGGAGTGCCAAGGAGAAAGGGAGAAAAAGTGGACCAAACCCTGACCTAGCCTTGTGTTGAATCAAGGTTTTTTTCCTTAGCCCTAAGTTTTTTTAAATTAAGCTTTAAATTTGGAAATTTAAGTGTATTTCAAGCATTGGATGTAAGAGCATAAGCTCATTTAATTTCATGCCCTGATTTGGATTTATTAGGTAGTGCTTGATATAGGTGCTTAAGGTGGTTTAAATTTTAATTATGCATGCTTATGTGATTGGTTGCATGGAAATTAGGGTTTGCATGCTAGATGTTTGATAAATGTTGTATGTCCCCAAATGCGTTTGATGACAAGGATTTACATTAGGAAACACTGTATGTGTGTTCTTAGGCTCCCGCTGTGGGCTGTTGAGGTAGTGTGCGCGTATTAAGACGAAAAAACCAAGTTAAGAACAAAACTGTCAGTTTTCGGGAAAAAACTGGCCAGTTTTATGGAAAGTCAATTTTGAGGCCCTTAGAGGCCGAATTAGGTAAAATGTAAAACATGAAAGTTGTAGAGAAGGGATTTTCCTAGGGAGAAATGCAGACAATTTTCAAAAATAAGCCTCCAAAGGCCTCGGTTTTTATGAAAATCCGAGCCTGACTGTGCCCAGGATTTATGCACGGCCAGGTAAGTTCAACAGGGAATTAGAGCATGTTAGATTCCGAACTAGGTTTTCCTCAAAACACAAAAGTTGTAGGGTTTTTTGAAAGCTAAAACTTTTATGAAGACAACTTTTTCCAATTCAATCCAAATTTTTAAATAGAAACGGATTTCTGAAAACTGTACAGGAAACAGGAAATTCCTGTGAGTGATTTTCTAAAAATAATTCAAGAAAACTGTATTTTTTCACCAAACCCAATGTTTTGACTAAGAAAACTGTTCCAATGGCGGTTTCCAGCCCTTAATGATTTTTATAAAGCTCCACTAAAAAACAACGAATTTTATAAGTTGGATTTTCAGATTTAAACTTACCAAAACAAGGGAAATGGTTTCTTTTTAACCAAAGTTCAGTAAAACAATGATAATGAATGGTAACCGGGAAGGATACCCGAATTACCAGGCCAAGCCCAAAGGCCAAGTTTGACCCATAGGGGGTTGACCATAGTTGACCAAAGTGTTGACTTTGGTTGACCAAGGTTTTCACACCAAGGGTTACTTATGGTAAACAAATAGAATATTTCTATAGGGGACATATAACTAAGACCATGTGTGTATGTTGGTTAGGTCACCAATATTTTACGGTTATGACTAGAGATCCTTACCTATGCCTTTTATTATAGCAGGAAATAACCTGCTGTCGTGTCCAAACTTGGAGTGGCACATTAGTGAACATAGCAAACGAGGTAAGTACAAACCTCACCTACAGTATGGAAAGTAGTAATATATTTTCAAATATATATATATATCATGTTCCATGTATACCATGCTAAGTTAAGTCATGATAAGTCATGATAAGTCATGATAAGGCATAATGTATCAAGTTATACCATGATTTATAGTATGCCATGTTTATATCTCATGTGCATTATGGTTTATAAGATCACAATTAAAGATTCTTAGCATTGAAATATACAAGACTAAGACTAAACCAAGTCAAGCAAGGTGTCGTACCAACCTCCCGTGATCGTGGAGGATACATGTTCAAGTCAAGTTATGATTATTAACCTCTCGTTGATGCGTGAGGGTCAAGTTTATGATTCCCAGAACTGTTAGGGCCTTGCAAACCCTAACTTTGTCTGGAGGCTGCGCGCTTTTGGTACGTACACTATGGGCCCACATGTTAAGACAAGATAATAAGTTCAAGTTCATAATTGAGTATAAAAGGTCTATAAATGAATATAAATGGTTCATGCATGAGTTGCACCATACTTGTTACGTTTTGTGAGATTATGTTTGTATTTGCTGGGCGAAAGCTCATTGTATATTTCATACTGTAGGTAAGAAGCCTGCAGCTTAAGTGGTGGGCCATGCGGACAATGCGGCGGCGAGTGAAGGGTGGTGTGGGATACCACTACGTAAATTTTTCCGCAAGTTCTTTTGAACAAAGATGCATGTATATATATATACGTATTGGAATAAATTGTGTTATAATGTATACAAGTTAAATGTAAGAATTTGTATGACTGCTTATTATGACAAATAAGTAACGTGTATGTATGAGAAGCTTATTGATATTAGCTAGTCTATTTATATATGTTTTAAAAAAAAAAAAAAAATTTACTCCGAAATTTTCAAGTAAGTTTAGTTTAAGTATATATGGTAACAGCCCTACATAGGTCGGGGCGTTACAGGTTGGTATCAGAGCGGTATCCTGCCAGCCTACTTCACATCGCCTCACATCGCTTCTGCAACGGCCCAAGTAAGTTATGTTATTTTTCTTACTATTAGAATTAGTTAAGATCTTATGTGTGTAGTATGTATCTTCCTTTAATGGCCATGCTGGAAAATGTTGGACACGGGGATAACGTTGGGTGGTGCCTTAGCTTGGTGGTGGCAACCAGGTGATGTACGGAAATGATGAGAAAGTTTTATATCTTCCCAAAAGTTATGGTTATGTACTCCTGTTGTGAAGGAGATATGAACAAGATCATGATAAATTCAGATACGTTCATGTTATGCTTTTATATGAAAAGAAGATTATGGTTCTATATAAAAGAGATGATTTTATTAATTTTATAATAAAAGAAGCTAAGTTTATTTCCTTATTTTCCGTATAGAGCCATGCCACCAAAGCGTAGAAGAGCACCGATCCAAGACGTTGATCTTGCGGCCCAGCTGAATGAGCTAAGGCAAATGATGTTAGCCCAACAACAAGAGATAGGGGGGCTTAGAGCTCAGTTAGCTTAGCGAAATCAGGGACCTCCTGATGCCGAGGTACCACCAGCACCTGTGAATCAGCCTGCTGCACCGAAAATTCCTGATGTTGACCCGGTGATCCCAGAGAACCCCATAGCCCCCGAAGTACCTGTTGTACCTGTGGCTGTTCCACCAGCACCCCGAGTTCGAACTCCGGAAGAATTATATGACAGTTTTCGGCGCATGAAGGCACTAGAATTTGAAGGTTCAACAAACCCGATTGAGGCCGACAATTGGCTGATCGACCTTCAGGTTATTTTGAATTTCCTCAGGCTCAGTGATCAAGAGAAAGTCACTTGTGCATCATTTGTGCTAAGAAAAGATGCTCGTCTTTGGTGGGAGACAGTCCAGATCCGGCGAGACGTTACCCAAATGACTTGGGAGGATTTTGTTGAGGAATTTAAAGAGAAATACTTCAACACCGAGGTTATGGAAGCTCAGCAAGATGAGCTCAATAGTTTTCGCCAGGGTAATCTGTCTGTGGCTGAAGCGGTCCAAAAGTTTGAACAGTTAGCACGTCTCTGTCCTCACCTTATCGGTTCTGAAAGAGACAAAGTGCGAAAGATGATGAAGATGTTCCGCTCTGATTTGGCAGTGGTGATCAACAGCGGACCCTATCCACCAACCACCGTCGCAGATTGTGTCAGCCGAGCAATTCGAGCTGAGTATTGGGTAGGGCAGAACAGAGAACAACGGGCAAAGTTCTTTAACGAAAAGAAAGAAGAGAAGGCCCAAGCCAAGCAGAATCAGGCAAGACCAAATCAGACTCCCCAGCAAAGAGGTCAAGGAGGTCCTTTTGGTCAAAGCAGCAACAACAAGCAGTACAGCAACAATCAACAGAAAAGGAAGTGGAATTCAGGGGGACAGGGGAACCAACAAAATTTTCCCCAGAAAAAGAATGCTCCTGATAACAACAATTATTCCACTTGCCAGAAATGTGGGAAAAAGCACCCGGGAGATTGCCGTGCTGGAACCAATCGTTGTTTTCTGTGTGGTAAGGAAGGCCACTATGCTAAGAACTGCAATGCTAACCTCCAGAATTCGCAAAACCACCAAAAAAGTCAGGGGTATCAGCTTCATGCAGCACAAATGAAGCTCGAAGGGCTTGAAATCTCCCAAGGCAGACTTGAAGCTCCGGAACCTCAAGGACGCATTTACGCCTACACTAAGGAAGATGTTCAAGCTGGACCATCCACAGTGGTGACAGGTCAGCTTCCTTTTGCCCAACAAGATGCTTATGTGCTAATTGATTCTGGAGCTACGCATTCATTCACATCACCTAAGTTTGCAAAGAAACTAGGTAGAGGAAGTGATAGGATCGGAAGAACTTTCAGAACTGCATTACCCTCCGGGGAAATTTTGTTGTCTGATTATTGGATACGTCATGTACCAATAATTATATGTGGTAGGGAAATGTATGTCAATTTGATCATCATTGACCTGTATGTGTAACGACCATTGATTACACCATCCACGTAGGGCCGACTACGTAGACGTGGGCCGTTAACATGCTTGCTTAACTTACTTCTTAGTTTCTAATGCTTGAACTAACAGAAAATTTCAATATAGTTTTTTTTTTCTTTTTTTTTTAACTCAACTTAAACAAACTTGTCCATATGAGTAAACTCCATCATGCCTACCCATTTCTTGTTTAACTGATTAAAAGGTAACACATAACCTTTTAAACAAATTGAGGTTTTTCATACACCTCTTACATATCACTTGATCATACATGTACTAATACATAACTTAAAGAGTTGCGGAAAAATCTGCGTAGTGGTATCCCACACCGCCCTTCACTTGCTGCATCGTCTCCATGGCCCACCAAGTAAAGCTGCATGCATCTTTACCTACAGTATGAAATATACTGATGAGCTTTCGCCCAGCAAGTACAAACATAATCTCACAAAAACATTTTAAACATGTCAATCATCATGTAATTTATGCATGATCCATTTATGATTGATTAAATGTCTTATGCTTCATTATAGACTTAATTCTTGAACTTATTATCTTGTCTTAACATGTGGGCCCATAGTGTACGTACCAAAAGCGCGCAGCCTCCAGACAAAGCTAGGGTTTGCAAGGTCCCTAACAGTTGTGGGAAAACATAAACTTGACCCTTCACGATCACGGAAGGTTGATTATCATATACCCTCAAGTATTATCAAGAGGTTGATAATCATAACTTAACTTGAACATGTAGCCTCCACGATCACGGGAGGTTGGTACGACACCTTACTTGATTTATCTTACCATGTGGTTTAACATTAGTGAACATGCTTCATGATGTCACTATATCATATCATACTTAACATTTGCTATAACATAGCATTCTTGAAAACATGGCATACATGGCATAGCATGGCATAACATAGCATAGCATAGTATAACATGGCATACATGAAACATGTTATATATTTAAAAATAGCTTACTATTTTCCATACTGTAGGTGAGGTTTGTACTTACCTGATGTCCTACGCTCTTGACCTACTGTTTCCACAAAGCGCGTCAATAGATTCTATTCCTGTTTCAAACAGGATGTAAGATAATGATCATCTTATCTTACTGTAAATCATAATCATTAAATGTTGGTGTCCTAACCAACATCAATGAGTAACCCTAGTTATTATATCCCCCCTATAACTCATGATGACTTACTTGGTTACTTAAGGTAACCTTGGGTATTAACCCCATCATACGTGAATAGGGTTAGGTATCATCCTAACCTTGGCCTATGCCTGGTCATCTGTAATTATAATCCTTTTGGGTTTAAGATCCAAACTTAATCTTAATACCTTGTTGGGTTACCTTGAGTAACCCTTGAGGTAGTCAAACTTAGTTCAATTATCCTAAGTCAACCTTGGGCTTTGGACCCCGTCCAGTAACTCGGGTATCCTTCCCGATTATCGTCCATCCTCGTCTTGTTACAAAACTTTGGCTTAAAATTCCCTTTTTCCTTATCTTGGAAAAATTTGGTGAATTAAGCTTAAAACCTTTAATTATCTTATAAAAATTCGAGGTTCTTAAAATAAAGCCTCATAAAAATCTTTGAATACTGAAAACTGTCGTTGGAACAGTCTCCACTGTCAGAACATTGGTGTTGTGCAAAAATACCGTTTTTCTGTGTTGTTTTAGAAAACCCTGTGCAGGAATTTCCTATTCCCTGCACAGTCTTTATAAAACCGTGTCAGTTAAAAATCCATTCCGATTTTGAAAAAGTTGTCTTCATAAAAGTTGTAGCTCTCGAAAAATCCTAAAACTTTCATGTTTTGCCAAAAATCCAGTTCCGCTTGTATCCTTGTCAGTTTTCATTTGAAACTGGCTGGTCGTGCAAACTGGGACTGACCACCCAGGCTCGGGTTTGTGTAAAAACGAAGGTCTTTGAAACCTTATTTTTGAAAACTGTCCATGCTGTCCCCTAGAAAAAACCGTTCTAAACAACTTTCATGTTTTAAGTTTTTCCAAATTCGGCCTCTAAAGGCCTTAAATTTCCACTTTCCCGAAACTGGCCAGTTTGTACCCGAACTGGCAGTTTTCGATTTTAAGTTCGTTTTACGTCCTATTACGCGCACACTACCTCAACTGCTTGCAGCGGGAGCTTAATATCAGACATGCAGCGCTTTCTAACGTAAAACATACATCCATGCAAATCAAAATTAACATCATGCATCAAGCACAAAAACCCTAATCAACATAACAAACACTTAACATGCAATATTGAAACCACCCAAACCAAGAACCCTAACCAATCAAGCACATACCCTAAAATCCTAACTAGGGCAGAAAATTAAAGTGAGCTTATGCTCATACAAATCAAGCTTGAAATACATTTAAATTTCCCAAATGAAATTTAAATGAAACACTTAGGGTTTAAGGATTTATACCTCACTTAGATCCAATATTTGGGCTTGGCTTTTGCTGTCCCTTTTTCCCTTCACCAACAGCCGGCCTTCCCCTCCAATTGGGGTTCCAACTTTTTGGCCATAATCACATGAAAACATACACATAAATATCTTGTTCCAAACTCAATAAGAGACTTAAGGTTAAAGGGTTTACCTCTAGGGTTTGGAATTTGGTTCTCAAGCTTGGATTCCAAAATTTTTCTCTTTTTCTTGGCTGCCACCACAACCAGCCTTCTCTCCAAATAGGGCTCCAAAAATTTTTCTAATCTTTGGCTTGGTTCTATGTGAAAATCCGGCCACTTCTAGCTTCAAAAATCCGGCCAAAATTGGATTTTTTTCTTCCTTTCTTCTACTTCCCCACAACCGGCCCTTGGCCAAAAAAAATGGGTCTCCAAAATTTTTTTTCAAACTTTTGTTGGCGTTTTATCTAAAAACCGACTACTCTCTTTCTTTTTCTTTCTCTTCTTTGGCTCGGTTTCTAGGGTGAAAGTGTGAGAGAAAATTTTGCCATAGTTTTGGGGCATTTTCTCATTTTTGTGAACCAAATGAGCTTCCACCCTTCACCTATTTATAGGTGAAGAATAATTTCTAAAATTGCATAATGGGGGTTAAAAACAACATAATTGCTCAAAACTCCTCCCTATGTGGCCGGCCATGAAGAAAACTTGGAGGCCAAGTACTTGTTCAACAAGCAAATGTTTGCTTACCTCACCAAGCTTATGTCACATGGCCTACA
Organism: Ficus carica; assembly: GCA_009761775.1. Taxonomy (NCBI): domain Eukaryota; kingdom Viridiplantae; phylum Streptophyta; class Magnoliopsida; order Rosales; family Moraceae; genus Ficus; species Ficus carica. The sequence continues at coordinate 24,157 of VYVB01000527.1, forward strand.
TCATCACCAAAAATTACTTGCTCTTCAAGGTGCATGAACCAAAATTTTTGCTTGTTCACCAAGCTTCTAACAACCGGCCATTCAATGGGTGTGAGCCAAAAAATGGCTTGCTCACCAAGCTACTTTCATTGCTTACCTCACCACACTTATGTTATCAAGATTACATCACCAAAAGCAAAACTTGTTCACCAAGGATCACTAAAGGAACCGGCCATGCTAGCTAGTTCTAGAACATGTGTGTGTGTGGATGCCAAACAAGGTGATGTGTCCAAGGGTGAACCATAGACAACACCTACCACACCTTTTCTATCTTATCTTGCATTTAAGTCCTCAAAAACAAAATTAATTGTCCCCTAAATCCTTAGAGTGGCCGGCCACTTCAATGTGGTTTGTTGGCCAATTTTTCAACCTAAATTCTTGCTTAAAACTTACTTTCCATAATTTCCAAAAATCCAATTAATCTAATTGGTCATCACCATATGAGGTGTCCTCAAAATTAAGGCTCCATTTGGTTTTTCTTTATCAATGCAGTCCATATTCACACTAATAAAGATTTTACAAATTCTGCTTTCACTTAAAACAGTATTGTTTCACTAAATTGCAGTCCGGAGTTCATCTTCGTAAACTTGGACTGCGTATGGATTTTTTTTAGAACTTGAAACTGCTAAATCCCCATTGCTCCAAATATTATTCATGATTATTCTAGAGCGATCCCATACCTTATTCTTATTTCTTCATCCGTAATGATGATTTTTCACAGTATAATTCCCATACTGTTTACTGTACTGCAATACCATCTCAGTCAAACTTAAAGTCAACCTGGTCAAACTAAAGTCAACCTTAGTCAAAGTTGACCCGAAGAAAATCATAAATTCCTATTTTGTCCCTTTCCTCCAAAAGGTCTTATATTTGCCTAAGCAAACTATTGTTTAGTCTCGTAGCTAATTAAACGAGAACTCAAACATATACTATTATTCAACTCTGATCATGATTCAGACTTAGGTTTTCGTTGTTCCAATGTAACTCTTAAGTCATCAAAATTTCGGGTATTACAGTATGACTACGACGTCATTCTGGGCATGGATTTCTTGGGGAAATACAACGCAGTTATCGACTGTCCACGACGTACTGTCACGTTCAAACCAATTGGAGGCAAGGAGTTTATTTTTAGAGGATCGACTCCAAGACAGCCGAAAATGTTCATTTCTGCGTTGAAAGCCAGAAAACTGTTGGCAGAAGGATGTATGGGATTTCTAGCCAACATGGTGGATAAGACGCAGGAGACCAAGAGCAGGCCAGAAGAAGTACCGATAGTCAAAGAATTTATATAAGTTTTTCCTGAAGAATTGCCAGGACTGCCACCAGAACGAGAAATCTCTTTTGAGATTGAATTACTTCCTGGATCGGCACCAGTATCCAAGGCACCTTATAGGATGGCGCCTGCCGAACTTAAAGAACTGCAGATTCAGTTACATGAGGTTTTGGATCGAGGATTCATTCGTCAAAGCTACTCGCCATGGAAAGCCCCAGTTTTGTTCGTTAAGAAAAAGGATGGCACTCTTAGGATGTGCATTGACTATCGGGAATTGAACAAGATTACTATCAAGAACAAGTATCCCTTGCCTAGGATCGACGATTTGTTTGATCAATTGAGAGGAGCTTCAATTTTTTCGAAAATTGATCTACGATCAGGATATCATCAGCTCCGAATTAGGGAAGGGGATGTTCCCAAGACAGCCTTTCGTATGCGCTATGGACACTACGAGTTCCTCGTTATGCCATTCGGATTGACAAATGCCCCAGCTGCCTTTATGGATCTGATGAATCGGGTATTCAAGGATTACTTGGACAAGTTTGTTATTATTTTTATAGATGATATCTTGATTTATTCAAGATCAAAGGAAGAGCATGATGAGCACCTAAGGATTGCTTTACGGATTCTAAAGCAGAATCAGCTCTATGCTAAATTCACAAAGTGTGAATTCTGGTTGGAAAAGGTCCATTTCTTAGGACATGTGGTCTCTAAGGAAGGCATATCTGTAGATCCGGCCAAGGTTGAAGCCGTAAGTCAATGGCCAGCTCCGAAGAATGTCACCGAAGTACGTAGTTTCCTCGGCTTAGCAGGCTACTACCGACTTTTCGTCGAGGGATTTGCTAAGATCGCAACACCGCTCACCGCACTTACACGGAAAGGAAAGAAGTACGAATAGACTACAAAGTGTGAAGAACATTTTCAAGAGCTGAAAAGTAAGCTGACTAGTGCTCCGATCCTCACAATTCCAGATGTGGAGAAAGGGAACTTCGTGATATATAGCGATGCTTCCAAGATAGGATTGGGAGCCGTTCTCATGCAGAATGGAAAGGTGATCGCGTATGCTTCCCGACAGCTTAAGGATCACGAGAAGAACTATCCGACGCATGATTTGGAACTTGCAACGGTAGTATTTGCGCTCAAAATCTGGAGGCACTATCTTTATGGCACTAGGTGTGAAGTTTATACGGATCATCAGAGTTTGAAATATATCTTCACGCAGAAGGAGCTTAACATGAGACAAAGAAGATGGCTCGAACTGGTGAAAGATTATGACGTAGACATCCGTTATCATCCAGGAAAGGCTAAAAAAGTAGCCGATGCCCTTAGTCGGAAGTCATCTTCCTCATTGATGTCCATACAGTGGTTGATCGAACCTCTTCAGAAGGAGCTAGTGGAAGCTGGAATAGAGCTTATCACGGGAAGTTTAGCTGCCCTAACCTTCCAACCTACCATTTTGGTTGGTATGAAGGAGCGACAAGAAGGAGATGCCTCGCTGCTCAGAACAAGGAACGAGGTCTTGAAAGGAAAGGAGCTGGACTTCAACATATCGGATGAGGGCATATTCTATCGGAAAAATAGATTATGCATCCCTAACGAGGACGGGTTGAAGAAGCAAATCATGAAGGAGGCCCATGAGACTCCGTATTCTGTTCATCCGGGAGCTACAAAGATGTACCAAGACTTGAAGGAAAGTTTTTGGTGGCCTAGAATGAAGAATGACGTTACTACCTTTGTCAGTAAATGCCTTACGTGTCAAAAGGTGAAGGCAGAACACCAACATCCAGGGGGAGAATTGCAGAAAATTTCCATCCCAGAATGGAAATGGGACCAAGTGACCATGGATTTTGTGGTTGGTCTACCCCGAACTCCCAGTGGCAACGATGCTATTTGGGTGATCGTTGATCATTTGACGAAGTCTGCGCACTTTATTGCCATTAAGCTTAGCTTTTCAGTGGACCAGCTAGCAGAATTATATGTTGCGCAGATCGTTCGCTATCATGGGATTCCAAGATCGATCATCTCAGATCGTGATGGTCGTTTCACTTCTAAGTTTTGGAGAAGTGTACATCAAGCAATGGGTACCAAGCTTACTTTTAGTACAACTTTTCACCCTCAAACGGATGGACAATCAGAGAGGACTATACAGACCCTGGAAGATATGTTACGAGCATGCGTAATGGACTTCAAGGGAACTTGGGATAAGAAGCTTCCTTTGATTGAATTCTCGTACAACAACAGTTTCCAAGCTTCAATCGGAATGGCTCCTTATGAAGCTCTCTATGGGAAAAGGTGTAGATCTCCAGTCCATTGGTACGAGACAAGAGAGAAAGAACTCGTGTCTACGGACTTTATTCGGAGAACCACAGAAGCCGTAAAACTTATACATCGACGGATGAAAACTGCATTTAGTCGACAAAAGAGTTATGCCGACAAACGTCGAAGGCCTCTAGAATTTCAAGTTGGAGACTTGGTTTTCCTTAAGATTGCTCCATTCAAAGGAGTCATGAGGTTTGGGAAGAAAGGGAAATTAAGTCCAAGATACATAGGTCCATTCGAAATACTTGAAAAAGTCGGTAACGTGGCCTATAAGTTGGCTTTGTCCCAAGAGTTAGCATATGTATACAATGTATTTCATGTGTCGATGCTAAAGAAGTACATCCCGGATCCATCACATGTATTGGACCACGAACCAATTGAAGTTCACGAGGATTTGACGTATGAGGAGAAACCGGTTCAAATTCTGACCCGAGAGGAAAAGGTGCTAAGGAACAAAGTCATACCATTAGTTAAAGTACTATGGCGAAATCATGAGATTGAAGAAGCAACATGGGAACGTGAAGAAGATATGAAGAAAAGCCACCCAGAAATATTCTAATTTTCGAGGACGAAAATTTTGTAAGGAGGGTGGATTGTAATAACCCGAAAATTTCTATAGACTCATGATTTCCTTGTACATAAGAAATTTGAGTTTGTACTATGTGTTTATGTAATGTTTCATGAAAATTATGAGTATCAATGTGAAATTCATAATTTTATCAGTAAATGTTTGAGTTCTTATTTAAATAAAGATGAGACTCAATAAGCAATATATTTAGCAAAGCAGGTGACCTTTGAGAAAAAGGGATGAAAATTTTATGATTTTATGTTGGTCAAAGTTCGACCAAGAAAAATCAACATTGACCAAGAAAGTCAAAGTTTTACTAAAATGGTCAAAGAGATGACCGTACAGTTACGTGACAGGGCAGTATGGAAATATACTGCGAAAACCATCTTTACGGACAAGATGGCATGAATAGGCTTTAAAAACCACCTTAGAAAATCAAGCACTCCAAGTTAGAATTAAGGGTAAAAAGGGCTTTAAATAAAAAGAAAAATTTTTATACAGTCCAACTATACACAGATAAATTTGGACTGCAGTTCAGTATAACAATATTGAATTGTACTGTGTATGGGTAAACACAGTATTAGAATTATCTATGTTGGATTTAAAGTGGACTACATTAAGGAAAATAGCCAAACAAGGTCTAAGGCATGACATCACCTTATCCTTTAAATATGACATCAAAAAAAAAAAAAAAAAAATGGAAAGAAATTAAAACTTGGCCTCCAAGTCCACCTTTAATGGCCGGCCACATGGAGGGCTATTGGCAAAATTTTGTGCAAATTGGTTTTGCTCCAAGGACTTGCAAGAAAAAGGTGAACAAAAAATTTTGCAAAAAAGTCCAAAATCTCACCTATAAATAGGCTTAAGGGGGGGGGGGGGGGCGGGGGGGGGGGGCGGTTTTTGCTTCAAAAAAATTGGAAAAAAGCAGCCAAACTCTTGCCATTTTTCCTCTCCAAAATTCGCCCAAAGAGAAAGCAAGAAAGAAAAGAGAAAAACAAAAATTTCCAAAGGGGGAAATTCTAGGGAGTGTTCGGATTTGAGCTAGGACACAAGAAAAAGTTTGAAAAAAATTTTGGAACCCATTGTGGCCAAGTGGCCGGTTGTGGGAAAGGAAAAAGGGGAAAAAGAAAAAGTGAAGGATGGAAGGGCTTAGCGGTGTGGCCGGACTTGTGGAGTGCCAAGGAGAAAGGGAGAAAAAGTGGACCAAACCCTAACCTAGCCTTGTGTTGAATCAAGGTAATATTCCTTGGCCCTAAGTTTTTTTAAATTAAGCTTTAAATTTGGAAATTTAAGTGTATTTCAAGCATTGGATGTAAGAGCATAAGCTCATTTAATTTCATGCCCTGATTTGGATTTATTAGGTAGTGCTTGATATAGGTGCTTAAGGTGGTTTAAATTTTAATTATGCATGCTTATGTGATTGGTTGCATGGAAATTAGGGTTTGCATGCTAGATGTTTGATAAATGTTGTATGTCCCCAAATGCGTTTGATGACAAGGATTTACGTTAGGAAACGCTGTATGTGTGTTCTTAGGCTCCCGCTGTGGGTGGTTGAGGTAGTGTGCGCGTATTAAGACGAAAAAACCAAGTTAAGAACAAAACTGTCAGTTTTCGGGAAAAAACTGGCCAGTTTTCTGGAAAGGCAATTTTGAGGCCCTTAGAGGCCGAATTAGGTAAAATGTAAAACATGAAAGTTGTAGAGAAGGGATTTTCCTAGGGAACAACACAGACAGTTTTCAAAAATAAGGCTCCAAAGGCCTCGGTTTTTATGAAAATCCGAGCCTGACCGTGCCCAGGATTTATGCACGGCCAGGTGAGTTCAACAGGGAATTAGGGCATGTTAGAATCCGAACTAGGTTATCCTCAAAACACGAAAGTTGTAGAATTTTTTGAAAACTAAAACTTTTATGAAGAAAACTTTTTCCAATTCATTCCAGATTTTTAAATAGAAATGGATTTCTAAAAACTGTACAGGAAACAGGAAATTCCTGTGAGTGATTTTCTAAAATTAATTCAAGAAAACTGTATTTTTTCACCAAACCCAATGTTTTGACTAAGAAAACTGTTCCAATGGCGGTTTCCAGCCCTTAATGATTTTTATAAAGCTCCACTTAAAAACAACGAATTTTATAAGTTGGATTTTCATATTTAAACTTACCAAAACAAGGGAAATGGTTTCTTTTTAACCAAAGTTCAGTAAAACAATGATAATGAATGGTAACCGGGAAGGATACCCGAATTACCAGGCCAAGCCCAAAGGCCAAGTTTGACCCATAGGGGGTTGACCATAGTTGACCAAAATGTTGACTTTGGTTGACCAAGGTTTTCACACCAAGGGTTACTTATGGTAAACAAATAGAATATTTCTATATGGGACATATAACTAAGACCATGTGTGTATGTTGGTTAGGTCACCAACATTTTACGGTTATGACTAGAGATCCTTACCTATGCCTTTTATTATAGCAGGAAATAACCTGCTGTCGTGTCCAAACTTGGAGTGGCACATTAGTGGACATAGCAAACGAGGTAAGTACAAACCTCACCTACAGTATGAAAAGTAGTAATCTATTTTCAAATATATATATATATATCATGTTCCATGTATACCATGCTATGCTATGTTATGCCATGTTATGCTATACCATGTTATGTGAAGCCATGTTAAGCTATGTTAAGTCATGATAAGTCATGATAAGGCATAATGTATCAAGTTATACCATGATTTATAGTATGCCATGTTTATATCTCATGTGCATCATGGTTTATAAGATCACAATTAAAGATTCTTAGCATTGAAATATACAAGACTAAGACTAAACCAAGTCAAGCAAGGTGTCGTACCAACCTCCCGTGATCGTGGAGGATACATGTTCAAGTCAAGTTATGATTATTAACCTCTCGTTGATGCGTGAGGGTCAATTTTATGATTCCCAGAACTGTTAGGGCCTTGCAAACCCTAACTTTGTCTGGAGGCTGCGCGCTTTTGGTACGTACACTATGGGCCCACATGTTAAGACAAGATAATAAGTTCAAGTTCATAATTGAGTATAAAAGGTCTATAAATGAACATAAATGGTTCATGCATGAGTTGCACCATACTTGTTACGTTTTGTGAGATTATGTTTATACTTGCTGGGCGAAAGCTCATTGTATATTTCATACTGTAGGTAAGAAGCCTGCAGCTTAAGTGGTGGGCCATGCGGACGATGCGGCGGCGAGTGAGGGTGGTGTGGGATACCACTACGCAAATTTTTCCGCAAGTTCTTTTGAATAAAGATGCATGTATATATATATACGTATTTGAATAAATTGTGTTATAATGTATACAAGTTAAATGTAAGAATCTGTATGACTGCTTATTATGAAAAATAAGTAACGTGTATGTATGAGAAGCTTACTGATATTAGCTAGTCTATTTATATATGTTAAAAAAAAAAAAAAAAATTTTACTCCGAAATTTTCAAGTAAGTTTAGTTTAAGTATATATGGTAACGGCCCTACGTAGGTCGACGGTTCGGTACCGTCGTGTAATGTCCGCATTACACGACGGTTCGGCCAAGAACCGTCGTGTAATGTCCGCATTACACGACGGTTCGGCCAAGTACCGTCGTGTAATGTCTCTATATTACTTGTATCTACTACGATGTTGTAACGACCCGCCTAGCACAGGCCGTTACCATACATACATACATACATACTTATAACGTAACAGCGGAATATTTTTTTTTTTTATAAGCAATATAATCATATATGCACATACGTAAATAATTATAACGAATAATTAGTAACGTTGTGCGGGTGTAATATAAGGCTTATAAAATAATTACATAAATCGACAAAACGCATGGCGGCATAATCCCCACATTTCACAGTCCACCAGACCTCGACTTCCATCTTGTATCAGGGGTTGCTGTTAGGCTGCTTACCTACAGCATAGACGTAAGACAGTGAGCTTTCGCTCAGCAAGTACAACTATTTAAACCGCAAAGCAATAATTCAACAATTAAATCATCACAACATAACAATCCATACTTAACATTTCATACGTAACATACATCGTAACATATCATAACTTAACTTGACATATGCATGAGCCAGTTATGCTTGGTTATGCTTACTTGATCATTCTTAACTTTCTTATCATACTTATCTTGTCTTATCCTATGGGCCCCATAACGTAAGTGTTCGCACCGGGCGCGCGACTATGAATTGGTGGTGGCGGCCAGTCCATTTCCAACTCAATCCATAGTCCAACCCGACCTAACGCGGGTCGGTACGACACAGGCAATTGCTTGCTATCATATCATTTCATACTTAATCTTTCTTTTGTTAATCGGTGAACATGCATCGTGATGTTTCACACAATTAATTCTCAGCATATCTTAACCCTAATCATATTCCTATAATTTCATAACATATAACATAGCACTTGGCATATCATAATTCATGGCATATAATCATAACATATAACCCTAGCATATAATCATAACACATAACCATAACATGTAATCATGGCATACCTAGGACATTCTACAACACTTAGCATGTAACATTTAATAACATGTAACATTTACATATAGCAAACATACTCAGGTAAGTATACACAACAAGCCTATGCTGTAGGCGGAGTTGTACTTACCTTGTTCGTATTGGTTGTGTCTGCTGTCGAGTATATGCCCGTCAGGACACCGTTGCGCGTGATATTCTGATATTAAATAAAAGTAAGGGTTAGAAATATTGGTAGTATAACCAACACTCTTATATAACCTTAGTTATATGCCCTTACTTAATTTTACGTTATCCTAATTGGTTACCTAAGTAACCCTAATCGGACTGTTTTTAACTTAGGTTTCAAAATCTTATTTCTTTAGAAAAGAAAACCTTAGGTTTAGGTATAAAAATCCTTTTTGTTTAACTTTGCAAACTGAAAATCTTAAAATGAGACGTATAAAATTATTAACTATTGGAAACTGCCTTTGGAACAGTTTCACAATGTCAATTATTAGTGTAACTGCGAAATTACCCTTTTTCTGTGTTGATTTTAGAAATCCTGTACAGGATTTTCCATATTTCCTGTACCGTTTTCGAAATCCATTTTCATTTTAAAATCAGAGCTGATTCTGAAAAACTTGTCTTCACAAAAGTTTTAGATATTAAAAATCCCTATAACTTTCGTGTTTTGGGTAGAACCCAGTTCGGACGTTTTCTTTGTCAAATACCTTGTGGAACCAATCCTGGCCGTGCAGGGGTCCTGGGCACTTCAGGCTCGGGTTTTGTTAAAAATAGAGACCATTGGAGCCTCATTTTGCAAATATGTCTGCGCTTTCCACTAGGAAAAACTCTTCTTAACAACTTTCATGTTTTGAGTTTTTCCAGATTCGGCCTCTAAAGGCCTCAAAAACTGTTTTTCCCGAAACTGGCCAATTTCTACCCGAGTTGGCAGTTTTCGGTTTCAATTTTCGTTTACGTCCTATAACGTTCACCCTACCTCAACCGAACTCAGCGGGAGCCTAAATCAGTCATGCATCACGTTTCTAACATCGAATTTTCAACATGCAAGCCAAATTACAAATCATCCATAAACCTACAAAAACCCTAGGCATACTAACAAACACATAACATGCAACATAAAACCACCAAACCCTACCCCTAATTAAATCAAGCACATGCTCAAATTTTCTAGCTAGGGAAGAACTGAAAGTGGGCTTATGCCCATTACAAATAATTGCTTAAATACATTTAAATTTCTCCAAACGAAATTCAAATGAAAGCTTAGGTAATTAGGGGTTTTACCTCACTTTTTGGCTCAAAGTTGGCTTAGGTTTTCTTCTCCTTGTTCCTTCACAACAGCCGGCTGAATTGGTGGGTGGCAAGTCCAAGCTTGCTGCCTTCCTTGCCCTAAGTCCGGTCACCAATTTGTTCAAAATCCAGCCACCACTAAGCTCCAAAAACCCGGTTTCCTAGCTTCGCTCTTCCTCCTTGGTGATTTCCTTGCAACCGGCCTCCTTGGCCAACAAGGGTTACAAATTTTTTTCCAAACTTTTTGCTTGTTCTCCAACCCAAAACCGACCCTCCACTAAGCTCTAGACACTCTAGGGTTTGAAAATTTTCTTTCTTTTTCTTCCTCACAAGTCCGGATTTGGTAGAGAGAAAATTGGCCAAAGTTTAGCTAGCTTTTCCAATTTTTGTGAATAATGCCCACCCCTATTTATATAGGTTGGAAACTTTTAGCTAATTGGATTTTGGCCCCAAAAGAAGCAAGAAATCACACAAAATGGAGGGCAAGTGGCCGGCCATCCTTGGTGATTATCTAACCAATTACTTTCAAATTTTCTTAAATTAAGAAAATGATGTCATAAAGAAAAAGTTAAGTGAGGTAAGCTAAGTTAAAGCTTGTTTGACTCTTTTGCTACTGTACAGTCCATTTTTAAGTTAACACAGGTATTTTCAATACTGGATTCACTTATGCACAGTATTGTTTTACCGAACTGCAGTTCAGAATTCATCTGTGTAAAAATGGACGGTATACAATTTTCCCTATTTCTTAAAACCATTATGCCCTATACTTCCACTTAATGTGCTTGATTTTCTATGGTGGTTTCTGAGTCTTAAACATATCATTTTATCTGAAAAATTGGTTTTCACACGGTATATTTTTTATACAGATAAATATTTAATCGCACAGTCATTTCTTGGACTTTTCGGGTCAACCATTAACTTTCTTGTCGATCATTGACCTTCTTGTCAAGATTTGACTTTCTTGGTCAACGGTTGACTTTTTGGTCAACCGTGACGTTTTTGGTCAAACTTTGACCAACATGAAAAATTTTGCATTTTTTGTTCCTTTTTTTTTTTACTTAAAAGGTCATTTTCTTGACTAAATACTCCTTTTTGAGTCTTATAAAGTCAGAAAACTCACAAAACATAATTAAAAACCCTTAACTGGGCTTTTTCCATAAATACCTTTACGGTTCAATGTAAATTCTATACAAAGAATCGTATTGGTGAAAAATCAGGTATTACAGATGTACCTTGTTTTGACGACGGTTTTTAACTGTCGTGTAACATTGAGATGCCACGACAGTTCAATAACCGTCGTGTTATCTTCCACGACACTGGATTACACGACGGTTGGGTAACCGTCGTGTAATCCACAATTTTTACTAGTGAATGGAGATCGCAAATCGCCAACATTGTCCAGAGATTGCGAAGTGCCGCTATCAATTGGATTTAGTGCCAGTCGGAGATCGCGAAAATGAAATCTAGAAATCGGGTGAACGTCGCGACCCTAATATGAATTAAATCGATACATAAGTTACTTGTAACGATCCGCCTAGCACAGGCCGTTACCATACATACATACATACTGAACTTCTTGTACATACTTACATACTTACGAAAAACAGCGGAATTTTTTTTTTTATTTTTATATATGACATAAAAGCGTATAACGCGTGCATCATATAAACGTGTCTATATTAAGGATTTTAAACTTAAGATAAATACATAAGGAAAACAAAACGCGTAGCGGCTAGATTTCCCACATTTCACAGTTGCCCTGCTACGCCCTTCCATCTTGTATCAAGCATTGCAGACAGGATTGCTCACCTACAGCATAGACGTAAGACAGTGAGCTTTCGCTCAGCAAGTACAACTTCCTATACCGCGAGATAAACAAACATAATCTAACCTTACATATTCTAACTTAGCTTATCATACACATCATACCACTTCTTAACTTCATTCATCATAGCATAACATACACATCATAATGCATGGTCTATTTATGCTCGTGTTATGCTCAATTCATTCTTAACTTACTTTCATTACTTATCTTACTTATGGGCCCCTTACTTGTGTGTATGTACCGGGCGCGCGACTATGGAGTGGTTGGGGCGGCCAGTCCATTTCCAACTCAAACCATAGTCCAACCCGACCTAACGCGGGTCGGTACAACACAGGCGACTTGCCCGCCATCTTACTTTCTTTTCATCTTGTCATGTCATACTTGATCTTATTATTCTTATAAGATTTCGTGAACATGCTTCGTGTTCTCATACATACATGCTTCATGTCTTAATTATAATCACAACCTTCGTCATGAACTTACCTTGACTTATCATACTTCATAACTTAGCATACAACATAGAATTAACGTGGCATATAACATAGCAACAACAACATAACATAGCAACAACAACATAACATACAATAAGGCATACACCCCTAGCATACATCTAACAATAACATACTTGGGCAAGTACCACAACAAAGCCTATGCTGTAGGCGGTGGTTGTACTTACCTCTCTTGCTATGTCCTGTGTAGTGTTGCTCCTTCTCTGAGTACAGCTGCAGGTTCCCTCCTGCTTATTGAAGGACATGAGTGAGGTTCTAATTAGTATTGTGGAATGTTGGTGATCTAACCAACATGCCTACATAATCCTAGTTGTATGTCCCCGATACTAAATGTCTTACTGGGTTACAAATAGTAACCCTATTATTTTAAAAACAACCAAATATGGATTAATTCTTAAGAGGTTTTGTTGGAAAACCTCATGTGCTAAACTTTTATACATACCGTTAGGGTTAGGTTACCTTTCTAACCTTGGGCTTTATTCTTGTCCATAATAATTGGGTTACCTCAATTAACCCTATATCTTAGCCCAATTTTATTAATCTTGGTATCCTTTAGGGTTATCTTGACTAACCCTTAAGGTTAATTGTAGTCAAACTCTTGGTCAACCAAAGTCAACTCTATATGGGTCCAACTTGAGCTTTAGACTTTGGCCCAGTAACTCGGATATCACTTCCGGTTATTACCCATTATTATCTTGCTTACCCAATTTGGTTAAAAAAATCCCTTTTCCATTTCTTTGGAAACTTGGGTAAATTACTTCAAAAATCTTTTACTTATCTCATAAAATTCATATTCTTGAAATAGGTTTTTGTAAAGGTCTTTTAAGATTAAAAACTACCTTTGGAACAGTTTTCATAATTAAAAATAGCGGTTTTAAACAAAATACAGTTTTTCGGAACCGTTTGTAAGAATTCATGTGCAGGAATTTTCGGTTCCCTGCGCACCCCTCGTAAAACAGTGTTAGTTTTAAAGATCCACTCCGAATTTGAAAAACTTTTCTTCACAAAAGTTCTAGTTCTCAAAAAATCCTAAAACTTTCGTGTTTTACGTAAAATCTAGTTCTATTTTTATTTTTGTCAGTTTTTATTTGAAACTGGCTGATCATGTTAACTGGGTCTGGGCAGACCAGCCTCGGATTTTTATAAAAACGGAGGCCATTAGAGCCTCATTTTGAGATTCTGCCCACGGTTCCCCCTAGGAAAAATCGTTCCAAACAACTTTCGTGTTTTACGTTTTACCTAATTCGGCCTCTGAAGGTCTCAAATTTCCACTTTCCCGAGACTGGCCAGTTTCAAATCCGAACTGGCAGTTTCGGTTGTTAAGTCCGGTTTACGTCCTATTTCGCGAAATCTACCTCAACCGACCACTTCGGGAGCCTACACAACAAACATGCAGCGTTTCTAACGTCCCACATACACCCACTTGCAGTCCGAATGGGTCCATGCAAACCAAAACCGAACTGTCCTACCTAGGTTTGCATGGTTTTAACTTTTGCATCTTACTCAAGCAAGCATCAATCATTCACCCTTAAGCTAGCAGCTAAACATGCACTGCCTAGGGCACATTTTGGACCATAAAAATCAGGGAACACACAACCATTCACATCAAGCATGCAACCTATCAACCAACAAGCATAAATCAAGAAGCAAGGCACAAAATCAAACCAACCACCCTTAATTACCAAATCAAGCACATACTAACCAAACAAGGCAAGAAATTAGAATGGACTTATGTCCTTACAAAACCAACTTGAAACACAAATAAAATTCCAAATTGAACCTAATGAAAGGATTAGGGCTCAAGGAAGTTACCTTAGATCAAAGTTAGGGTTTGAAAATTGCAACTCCCCTTTCTCCCTTGCCTTCCCTTGCCCACGGCTTCAACCTAGTTAGGGACCCAAAAATTTTCTCTTGGCTCCTTGGTTGATCCACACCAAAACCGAGCACCCCTAAGTAAAAGCTCTATGAAAATTTTGATTTTTCTCTCCTCTTTCTCTCTTCCTTGGCTGCTGATTTTCAAGAAGAAAAATTGCAAGAACCTCCCCAAATTTTTGAATAAAAGTGAATAGTAACCACTCCTATTTATAGAGGTTGAAAACTTTTGAAGAATTGTTAAAAAACCCCAAAATTTTTTTATATTTGCTTGAGGAGATGGTGAGGTGGCCGGCCAAGGGGTTGCTAGAAGACTCCATGAATTCTTTCCAAGCCAATTTAAATGATTATGATATCATAATTCAAAGGCTTGGTGATGTCATCCCTTTAAAGCCTTGTTTGGCTAATTTCCTCAAAAATAGTCCATTTTTGTGCTACACAGATATTTCTAATACTGTGCTTCACTTATACACAGTATTTTTATACTGTACCACAGTACAAAAATTTATCTATGTAAAATTGGACAGTATAAAATTTTTCTTATTTTTCCGAGCCCTTTTTGTCTTTAATCCTCACTAGGTGTGCTTGATTTTCTAAGGTGGTTATTAAAACCTATACATGCTAACTCAACCGTAAAGACGGTTTCCGTAGTATCTTTTCCATACTGCATTTCATAGTACTGTAAAGTCAACCATTTGACCATTCTTGGTCAAACTTTGACTTTCTTTGAATCTTGTACTTTTTCGTTCTTTTTGACTCAAAAGGGCCGTTGCTAATCTAAGCAATCCATTTTGAGTTTTTTATTGAACCATAAAGCTCATAAAATGTAAGAAAACTCTTAACCGAGCTTTTTTTAAAAAAAATACCTCCATGGTATACATTCAATTCCTTTAAAGGAAATAATGATATCGGAAAAAAAATCCAGGTGTTACATTACTTATCTATCAGAGTAAATTAAGAATTTACACAAATCAAAAAATAAATTATTTACATAGTAAATTAAAGATTTACATGTAAATAAAAAAAATTATGTAAGTAGAGGATCTATAGATAAATCAAAGATTTACACACGCGGACAACAGGTGAATCAAATATTCACATTTAAATAACGATTATTGAGTAAATATAAGATTTACACAATAGAGAGAAAACTTTCCCAAATTAAACCCTAGATCATTATGGCTGCTATGTTGCTATTAGAGTCGTCGATGCTGCGGAAGACAACTAAGAGTCAAAGATGGCGATGACCAGCAACGAATGGCGCGGGCTTGAGCGTCACAACGACAACAACTACAGAATGACTACCGTGAGGCAACGATGACAACAATGATCGACGACCTCTGGCGGTGGCTGTCAAGGAGCACAAGGAGAGTGACGAAGAGAGACGGACGGGAGAGAGGGCGAGGAGATTTATGTGTAAATTATGGAGGGTATTTTTGAAATTTTGGTTTTCTATAAATCCTTAGTTACCGTAAGTATGCTCTTACACTACTACAAAATGTGGATTCCACGACAGTATTTCCACGACCGTTTTTAAAAAAACCGTCGTGAAAAATACGTAAAAACACGGAGCGGAAAAGAATTTCCGAAAACCGTCGTGGAAGCCAACGATTCCACGACGGTTTTTAATAACCGTCGTGAAATCAGGGTGCTTCCACGACGGTTATTCAAAACCGTCGTGGAATCGGTGGCTTCCACGACGGTTTTAAAAAACCGTTGTGGAAGCTTCATGATTCCACGACGGTTTTAAATAACCGTCGTGGAAGCGGGGTGCTTCCACGACGGTTATTAAAAACCGTCGTGGTAGGTATGAAGGAGGGAATTTTTTCAAAAAAAAAATTTTTTTTCAAAAATTTAAAAAAAAAAATTAAAAAATTTTTTTGATCTACCACGACGGTTTTTTGAAAAAACCGTGGTGGTAGGTCATAAAATTTTTTTTGATTTTTTTTGACCTATCACGACGGTTTTTGAGAAAAACCGTCGTGGTATTTATCTACCACGACGGTTTTTTTCACTTTTGAAAAAACCGTCGTGGTAGGTCAAAAAAATCCAAAAAAAAATATTTTGACCTATCACGACGGTTTTTTGAAAAAACCGTCGTGGTAGGTATAAATGCGGGAATTTAAAAATTTTTGAAATTGTTCAACTTTTTGGAGCGTATATTAAAACCCAAAAAAATACTCTTTTTCCCACTCCATTACATTCCGAGCATTTTTCACTCTCTAATACAAACTCTAACTCCAAACCCAAAGCCGCCCATATTCTCCCTCCATTTATCGCTCTCCGCTCCCTATCTGCATTCTCACCGTCATTCCTCTCTCTCTCTCTAACTCCGAGTCTTTTTCCTTCTCTCTCTAGTCGCCATTCCTCCCTCTCTCTCTAACTCCAAGCCTTTTTCCCTCTCCCTTTCGCCGCCATTCCTCCGTCCCCTACATTCTCTACCACTCCACCCGTACCCACGCTCGACAATCCGGTAAGTTGAAATGTATCTTGCTTGGGTAAGGCACGGATTTGGGAATTTTCCTTCCAAAATGTTGATTTTGTTGATTGTGAAATTTCCATACAAATGTCAAAAATCCATAATGTTCCTTCCAAAATGTTGATTTGGTTGATTGTTGATTTGGGAATTTTCCGTAGAAAATTGTCCAATTCCGTCATTTCGGTGATTGTTGACAGTCATTGTGATTTAGATTGCTTTAAAATTGATTGGGTAAAACACGGATTTGGGAATTTTCTAGAAAAAATATTGATTTTGTGAGTTAAAATTTCCGGATTTGTCACCCGTGGGAAATGAAATGAATTCACAATTTTTTTTTGTTTTCGGCGAACCCTACCACGACGGTTTTTCAACCGTCGTGATAGGCGGACCTACCACGACGGTTTTTCAAAAAAAACCGTTGTGGTAGGTCCATCTATCACGACGGTTTTTTACGTAAAACCGTCGTGGTATGTTCTTAAATGTCCACATTTAGGCCCTATTTTTGCTTATTTCACGACGGATAAAAAACCGTCGTGGAATCTAAAAAGATTTCACGACTTTGGATTCCACGACGGTTAGAAAACCGTCGTCGAAATGTTACCACGACGGTTAAAAACCGTCGTGGTATCCACATTTTGTACTAGTGTTACTTCCACTCCAAAACTTTTTGGCTATTTATTTGAACTCCTAAAGGTTTTTGACCTAGTTTCCAACACCCATAAATAAAACATTAATCTTTAAACACAGCAGTCTAAAATGAGTCTCAAGTAATGTTTTTAAAATCATAAATCATAAGGGGCTAAAAGCAAAGGAAACTGGAGAAATCCTTTGAAAGACTCATGATGGAGGTCAACAAATTTGAGATTTTTTTAATTAAATTTATTATTATTTAAAAAAAAAAAAAAAGCGATTTCAGATATCTTTTGGAACTAATGATAGAAAAGATTTGGGAAGAGAGAGAGAGAGAAAGAGAGAGAGCAAGAGAGAGAGCAAGAAATAATAAACATAAATACTTGTAGTAGTTTGGTCACCTGAGTATATACATAATTAACAAATTAAATAAAGACCGACTTTCTAAGGACGAAAAGATGATAAAAAGAAACGACAACACAAAATTCTTGTCGCAACCCTATCAGCGCAAAAAAAAAAAAAAAAAAAAAAAAAAAAAAGAGGGGGGCGGGGGGGGGGGGGGGGGGGGGGGGGGGGGGAGGGGAAACGTAGCTAATGTCGCTTCACTCCCATGTAACCGAAATCATAGAGTTGGCAAGTCCAGACTCTTCAAAACTCAACTTACTATCATAATCCAACGTCTTTGAAGCTCCCGGTATTGCTTGCGTCAAGCGAAACGCCTTTGTCTCGGCTTCCGTTAGTTGCGAACAGCAGAATGACCATAGCAGCTGCAAAAACAAATAACTAATTCTGACACCAGGAGAGTACAGATTACCTCGTTTTGTTCTCATAAACGGTTTTATTCGACCACTACTTGTGAAAATGTCATTAGCGGCCTAGGAAACACACATGGACACCATGCTACTGAATTCCAATTTTAGACAAATTCGCCCGAGAAAATCGAGAAAAGAAGAAGATAACGTGGCAGCATGTAGAACTGATAAATTAGTTCCTTTTTTAGTTTTTTTTTTTAATGGATAGATCATGGAATGGGATATTGCTTACTAACACCTCTCATCTTCTCTGATTGTTCAAAATGAAGCTCATTATAATGCACCGAAACCGACATCAAAAACGAAGTGAGAAGGATGTTAACTGGTATAATCGAACTTATGAGCATTGAAGCATTCGGGGAAATTAGACACAGACAATTGATGCACAGCACCCGTAGTTGATCACAAGCAATGAACCGCCTGATAACAATTCTGTCATCGATTTTTACCTGAATGGGATCAGTGTGGAAGAAATTCCTCTGCACCCTACGGCCATCTGGAAGGCAGACACCAACCCTACATAGAAGAGTCTTATCACCCTTGGGTTCCTCTGTCAAAGGTGGATAACAAGGCTTCTTATCTTGGTATGTTATCTCCTCCTGGTTTGTAAGGTTTACATCTTCAACTTGGGAACCTGATCCACTTGTGTCTTTTATACTTTCCATAGAAGCTGCAATTGCATGCAAAATTTCCTCGTCCTCTTCACTAGTCTTATCTGCAACTACTGGTGCATCTGAAACCAAATCAGCAATTGAATTTTGGAAACAAGAAATATTAAATGAAAAAATGCCAGAAATTTTTCTTCAACTCAAAAAATATAAACCAAACTGAAACAGTGAAACTTTTCCTTGTTATCTCTTGAACCAACAAGTACAGCGACTTGAACGTGCGGGAACATAAATGCTATCTACATAGGCATTTAATAAAGTAAGACTGTAAGAGCCTCTAATAAGCATTCCTTCCCTTTCCGCTTCCCTAATAAGCACTAACAAAAAAAATATTTAGTTATTTCCCTTTTAAAGGATTATGAAATCTATTAGCAATTAATAAAAAATAATACTAGGACACCAACTTTAATCATAATTTTTTGAGTACCAACCTACATTGCATTCTTTAATTGATAGGTATTTAGCATATTAGCATTTTAAAATCAATAATCCTAACAGCCAGATTCCTTCAAGACCACCACCCCAGGCCCCAAAAAAAAAAAAAAAAAAAAAGAGCAGGAAAAAACAACTAAAAGGAAGGTGGTGAATAAGTTAGATTTGAGTGAAGGAATAAGGCGGACACCAATCTGAACAAAGTTTTGGGTAAAGCTGGAGTCAAAAATACACATCTCATCAAATGACTATTTGCACCTTTAAAAAATAAAATAAAAAAAGGGGCAAAATTCAGAGTTCATAAAACTTGGTTGCCAATGATAAATTCTCTCCCAGATTATGTTAAGCACACTGCCTTCTGTACGGCATTCTTACCTTTCCTAAGATAGGAGCCATTCCCATTATAACTGAAGCCAAAGCAGAACGACATGTTGAGAAGAATCTGTCGACAATTCCTGCATAGATTGTCACAAGGCAGTGATACAGGGACAGTAAAGAAGAGTTGAATTTAAACTGACCAAATTAGAAGGTAACAATAATAGCAAAATAAGAACTTCTTATTAACATTTCACCTTAACACAAGGAAGAATATGCTGAATTGCAAGATCTGGACTAAATATCCTGCAAAACTTTGTCACTCTGCCAGCAGATGCGAAGCAATCGCACATATGCGGGAACCAAGTCCGTCCTTTAGATGAAATTACAATTAATCAAATATTCAACATAGATTCTGGGGACAGACATATAATCATTCTACCACGGACAAGGAAGTCTGGCTTTGCCAAATAAAAATAGTTTAAAACAATATGGTAAAACATCTTCTTTTTCTTTTTTTTTTTTTTTTTTTTTTTTTTGGAAAAGAAACAAAACTTAAGGGGCGACTAACGTGGGGGGAAGAGAAAGGGGGCGTCGGCAGTGGAGGAAGAAGAGAGATGGGAAAAAAAAAAAAAAAAACCCTAAAGATAATGGGGTTATTTTAGTATATTTAATTCAAATATTACGTCATTGATTATATCATTATGGCATACATACCAATAGTTCTTTAGTTATGGAAAATTCATTCCATGCTATGTTTTTATGACTTATATAGTCGAATTTTCCTCCAAAAATATGATTGGATTAATTAGAATATCAGATCCAATCATTTCGTATATGCATTCCAAGGCCAATCTTGCTAAAACTATCTTATTCAACGATATGATCCTATCCTGCACATCAATGATATCATACAGGATATGAATAGTAGGGGGAAAAAAGTAACCTAACTGAAAAGAAAAAAGAAAAAAAAAGAAAAAAAAATCTCAACTTCTTTCGAAAAGACAAAATAATGGACTTTTCAACAAGTGAATTTGAGTCGTTCATATTTACTAATGCGCTGAAGCGTTTAAGGAGCCGGAAAAAAAAAATTTAAAAGAAGTTATCCAAAAAAGAATCATATCATGGGGACATGGACTCATTTGGCTTGCTGCATCCCAAATTGACATATACATGCATTAAAAGTCTATGACTTTGTTTGGCATTTAAAGTTTAACTATAACTAAATTGTACTTTTTTATCTTAGTTTTTATTTTTTTATTTTGAAAAGTCAACAAGTTTTATAATTAGTTTTTGAAAAGTCAACCAACTCCAATTAAAAATTTCATCTCTAACCGACAAACCAAACACAAGCTATATAAGCCAGTACATGCTAAGTGAGAATTACCACGTGGGCATAACAAGTTTTAATTTTTTTATTATTATTTTTTAATAGTTAAACATTGAGGGCAACAGACGGGAATTAATTAGGAGTTGATTGTTTCCAATAATAGCAAAAATTTCCTTTGTTGACCATTGTTTTTCCCCTTTATAAATGCGGTATGCATCACAGTTTTGAGCTCAATTTGGATTATTATAATATTCTACAACTATATGAATTCGCTTAACAGAGTTTGGTCTTACTACAAAAATTCTTCAGAAGTACTACGGACAAATTTTTTTTTTTTTAACTATCTCTAACGACATCAACATGTGTTTTAACTGTTCATTTATTTCTTTATAAGAAATTTTAATGCAATGCTCCATTAAGAAAGATAAAGATTATTGTTTTTTTCATGCCAACAAATGGGAAGACCGGTAATAATTTTTTCTAAATAGAACCTGAATAACAATTTCCATACCTTTCTAAATGCGTATATCATAATTGATTGTTAAAGAATTGCCCGCTTTAGGACTTCTATCTTTTAGGACTTCTATTTTTTGAAGAATGTATACCTGCTAATTTATCTTATGACAATTTTGAATTGATGAAGCTCGTATCAATAATTAAATTTTTTTTTTTATTTGTCAAAATTTTAGACACGTCCCATTTTTTCCTAACAATCTCTCTGTCCAATTTTTCTTTTTAGCTGTATCAGTTTCTTGTCCACTATGTTTTCTGATTATTTCAAGAGATCCATGACGAAAGATGAAGAAAAGAAAAAAAAAGAAAAGATTGTCGCATGAACGTATTAAGCTGGATCTAATGTAACACAGCACAATGAAAAGTACTTGCAAACAAATCTCTATAAGCCAGAATGTCGAATATAATAAATTAGCACGTGGGCATAAGGAGTTATTTTATTTTATTATTATTATTATTTTTAAATTAACAGTAAAGCATTCAGAGCATAAAAGAGTTGAATTCTTTCGAATTATTTTCCTTACATGTACACAAGCGGACATTTTTATTATAATTATTATTTTCTCTCACATATACTTGCATGTCTTCTTTTTTTTTTTTTTTAATTCATTAAGGAGAAATTTCAAAGAAATACTACAAGAACGCATAAAATATAACGAGTATTATTTTATCGCATGACAACCAATGAGAAAGAGACCCAGTAAAAGTAATAGTAATAGTTATACGGCGCACAACACGTCCATCAACAAATGACCCAGAGAAATCTTCATCCACATGCTCTGCTATAAATAATGACGAACTCTATTCCTATCTCTTCACCAACAATAGGCACTTTCGTCATTCTCATTCCCTGTCGTTTCCTCTACTATTCTCATTCAAGAACATTGTTATCTCTCCCACACCCAGATATATATAGTAGTAATTATTTTCCTTTGATCTGATATCAATATGGGTTTAGCCAATACTAAAGCTTATTCTTTTACATGCGCGGTTGCGTTCTTGATGTTTTTGAGCACAACTACTTTCTGCACAGCTCAACTCTCTTCTACGTTTTATGACAAAACCTGCCCAAATGCTCTTTCCACCATTCGTACTTCCATTCGAAGAGCTATTTCTAAGGAACGTCGGATGGCGGCTTCTCTCATCCGTCTTCATTTTCATGACTGCTTTGTTCAGGTTGGTAATCTAAAACCATGTCAGCTGACGCATATTTCGTAGTTTCGGATCTCTGTGCATGCATAAAGCCTTAGGACTAATCGGGTTTTTAATGTAGGGATGTGATGCGTCGATTTTACTCGAGAAATCAGACTCTGTACCGGAGAGCGAGCAGGATGCGGTACAAAACGCTGAATCAGTAAGAGGTTTTGAAGTAATAGAACAAGCAAAATCAGAGGTGGAGAGCGTATGTCCTGGGGTTGTGTCTTGTGCAGATATTCTTGCAGTAGCTGCTCGTGATGCATCAGTTGCGGTGAGTGGTCCGTCCTGGACTGTGAATCTTGGTAGAAGAGATTCTACTACAGCAAACGTAGCTAAAGCCGGGACAGATCTTCCGAGTTTCAGAGCTGGTTTAGAGAGTCTAATTTCTTTGTTTGATCGCAAGGGTCTCAACGTCAGAGATATGGTTGCATTGTCAGGTACAATCTTTATTTCATAAATTTTGTATATGGTAACATGACAAGAGATCAGTAATTAACTTACTAACAATTGTTATCAACATTTCTGTCAGGTTCGCATACCATTGGGCAAGCTCAATGCGTGACATTTCGTGATAGAATTTACAACGCATCGAGTGATATCGATTCTAATTTTGCCAGAACTCGCCAACGTGGTTGTCCTAGAACCCCTGGTCGAGGCAATGCGAATTTGGCAGCACTTGATTTGGTGACACCCAATCAACTCGACAACAATTACTTCAAGAATTTGATTCAAAAGAAGGGTCTTCTTGCTTCAGACCAAGTTCTTTATAGCGGACAATCAACCGATAGCATCGTAACTGAGTATAGCAAGAGCCCTTCAAAATTTAAGTCCGACTTTGCTGCAGCCATGGTTAAGATGGGAAATATTGAACCTCTCACCGGTTCCGCAGGGGAGATAAGAAGGATTTGCAAAGCTGTGAATTAAAATTCACATGGTTAAGAAACATTCACATGTTGGACCAACGTAGTCCTAATATTTTTTAAGTTATTTCTTTCGTTTGTAATAAATGCACAGAAAAAAAAAGTGCAAATATTTATCTGTGCTCTCATTTCAATTGTATTCAGGTGTAAACAAGTGGTTATTCTTCACAATTTGTTTATAGCATATGTTACGTGCTTTCGATTTCTATTACCGCAATTCATTTATAAGAAATATATAATTATAATAAGTGATTTTCTTTTGTAGTGTTTTCTCCCTAATGTATTGGTAGTTTTATTATTTGATCACTTTTGACATTGCATGCACGTAATTATCTGTGTGTGTGTGTCTATATATATCTATATGTATATAAGTTTTCATCCAATTATTCACTGATCAACTATTTATATGAGATTGTTCATCAACCTGCAAGTGAAACCTCTTCTTGTTGATATTTATATATGTATAAAATATATTTTCTCAATACGAGATGAGATAACTGACATCCGTAATTTAATATCTCAAATAAATTTACACTTAGAATCCAATCCATCCAACACCAAGTTTTTAATTCGATTTATTTGGTTAAAAGTAAACCAGAATAATATATGCAATCCTAACGGGAAAACCCAAGGTTAAGTAAAACTAAGACTTTGTAAACCAGTTTTGTAGTAGATCTCATTAAAGATTAGTGACGGAGGCAAAAATTTGAAAAAATAAAAATAAAAAATCCAAGAGCTGCAAATTTTGTCAGTAGTTTGAACTAAAACTATAATATTATAATCTTTTATAGTCATTTATCTATATTTATGTTCCGATTTTAACTAACTTTCTGATAGAGGTAATTAATTGAATTTTAAAGTTCAGTCTAAGAAGTAGTGAACTTATGCAGTAGAATAGTTTTTTTTTTTTTTTAAGGAGAAAACACCTTAATGACACAAACTTAAACACCTCTTTACTAATCTAATACAAATTTTGTTACTTGACCAATATGACACAAACTAAACATTTTTTTAAATCAAATTAAAAAAAGAAAATCCCCCCCCCCCCCCCCCCCCCAACCGATTTTCCCTGTTCCCAAACAAATTTCTCTCTTCCTCTCTCTTTCTTACGTTGCAGACTCGAGAAAATCCTCCCCACCGATTTTCTCTCTCCCCAAACAATTTCGTCTTTGTGGGCGTCATCGGAGATAGAGGTCACAAAGCGGCGGCGATTTCGGCTCGTGATGAGTAGAGAATAGAAGAGGTTTACCGATCTTCGCTCTCAGCTCACCGACTTCGCCGAATCTCTCGACTCTACATCCAAATGCAATTAGGTCCCTTCTCTCAACATGTCCGTCCGTTCATCAAATTCTTGATGAATTCAAATTATTTAGCATCAAGATCTGTGTTTTTGTTAGCATTTTAATTTTGGAGTTCAATTAGCCTCAGGTGTACATGTGTGTGTGTGGTCTGTGGGTGTTTGTCTCTGTGTGTGTGTATGTGTGGTTAATTTGCTTCTAGGAAGACCATTGTTCGTCTATGTGTGTATTTTATTGTGTTGTGTGTGTGGTTAATTTGCTGCTCACTGGGAAGACCATTGTTTGTCGCGTGTGTGGTTAATTTGATGCTCTGCGTGCGTGTATTTATTGTGTGTGTGGTTAATTTGCTGCTCTAGAAGTGTGTGTGTGGAAGTGTGATGGCACGATCTGAAATTTGAGTAGGGAGTTCCAAAACAGAGGAAGAACACTTCGGTTCAAGCCTCGAAGAGGAATAATAAGAACAAATTGGCTCTGAATATTTCAAGATGCAATAAAATCTGCCAACCCCAGCGGTTGTCAGCTGCTCAATAAGGCAAGCTAGATCGAAAATACAATATCAGAACCCTAGGACACCTCAGCAAAATAAACAACAAAAAGTCCATATGCTGTAAACGACAGCTAGCAGATTAATATTCGAGGAAATAGACGACAACTTCTTTACTAAACCACATTAAGTAAAATTGTCGAAGGAGCAAAAGTAGACTAAGCAATAGGTGCTCCTATATCAAAGTGTAAGTTCTTGCTGTGTGAGTTTGTTTAATTTGCTGCTGTGAAAGTATGTGTGTATTTTTCTTGCTTTTTGTGTGTGTGTGCTGTGGAAGTGTAATTCCTTTGTGTGTGCGTGCTGCGGAAGTGTTATTTCTTGCTTTGTGTATGTACTTTTATCTGTTGCTATGGAGGAGTGTTTAATTTGTTGCTATGTAAGTGTGTGTGTGTGTGTGATGTTTAATTTGCTGCTGTGGAAGAGTGTTTATTATTTTAGTGTTGTGTAAGAGTTTTTAATTTGTTGCTGCTTTGTGCGTGTGTAGGGCTCCATAGGGGGTGTGCAGTCTTGAGTAGGGCTGCCAGGCCCCTCATGTGAGGACTAGCCACTGATGTACCTGAAATGACGTTGAAGCTCACCCGCCCCTTCTCATGATCCTTCGATATTAACTTCAAAGATATTCATATTATGATTATTATTTTTCCTTAATGATAATTAAGTTTTTAAGTTTTTTTTTCTTGGTATTAATCACAATTCATGTATTATATATCTTTTATTGGACTGTGTCTTTCACAAATCCAAGTATTGTTATGACAGATTATTGTGACAGGTCCTATAAATCAAGTTTATTATACTCTACGAGAGTATGCATCATTCTGCAAGAGTAATAACTTTATTCTACCAGAATTTTTATTATACTCTCCAAGAGTAATTTCAGAAAAAGGAACCATAATTCTAAATTATTAATAACTACATATTCTACCAGAATTCAAAATAAATTCTACAATTTCCAAAAAAAAAAAAAAAACCAGAATTATATCGTATTAATAACTACATATTCTACTAGAATTTAAAATATATCCTGCAAGAGTAATAATTTTACTCTACCAGAATCTCTATTATAACTCTGCAAGTGTAATTTCTATAAAAAAAAAAAAAAAAAAAAAAAAAAAAAAAAAAAAAAAAAAACAGAATTCTATCGTATTAATAACTACATATTCTACCAAAATTCAAAATATATTCTACAACAGTATTAACTTTATTCTACCAGAATCTCTAATATACTTTGAAAGAGTAATTTCAAAAAAAGAACAAGAATTCTAACGTATTAATAACTACATATTCTACTATAATTCAAAATATATTATACAAGAGTAATAACTTTATTTTACCAAAATCACTATCGTACTATGCAAGAATAATTTCAAAAAAAAAAAAAAGGAATTGTGACGTATTAATAATTACATATTCTACCAGAATTCATAATATATTCTGCAAGTGTAATAATTTTATTCTACCAGAATCTCTATTATACTCTGCAACTAGAGTTCTAACGTATTAGTAACTACATATTCTATCTACCAAAATTCATAATATATTATGCAAGAGGAATAACTTTATTCTACCAGAATCTCTATTATACTCTGCAAGAGAAATTTTCATAAAAAAAAAAAAAAAAAAAAAAAAAAAAAAAAAAAAAGAAAACCAAAATTCTAACGTATTAATAACTACATATTCTACCAGAATTCAAAATATATTTTGTAAGAGTAATAATTTTATTCTACCAGAATTACTATTATACTCTACAAGAGTAATTTCAAAAAACTTTATTCTATCGAAATCTCTATCATATTCAACAAGAGCAATTTCAAAAAGGAAGAGTATATAAACTACGCATTCCATAAAAATTCAAAAAACAATTATTCTGAAAGACTATATACATGGCCAAGTAATAGTACATAACCATTCATATCAGCACAAAAGAACTTGAAACAAAATACTTACAAGAATTAAAAAGCCATTGAAACAAAGTTTTACCAAAAAATAAAAAATAAAAAACACTCCCAATACAAAACTAAAACATCAAAACACAAATGGTTTTAGATTCGACATCAAACGTCAGACTCCTAAGATTCGTCAAATGGTTTTAACTTCACAGGATAAATTTTGCAAGCACCTTTCATCATCACTCTCATAAGCCAATGCTAACTGCTGTACCACATGAACATAAAGCTCCACAGTCATCTTCTCTTGAAAAGCGGCCATATTAATCTTTTGCGAGCAATCTAAAGTCATGAAATGCATCAAATACTGCAACCATTGGCGTAAGATTTTTAATCTTCATATATGTTATTTCAAGATTTTCAAAATAGAATCATCTCCTAATTCCAAACAATGACAAAAACTAGAAGGAAACATCAAACAAAAATAATTGTACCTTAAAGCAGCAACAGATTTATCATTGAAATACTTTTTCCGGAAAATGCCTCTGATGTAGCTGATATTTATTATAGAAATTTGGAGAAGGTTCCTCGTCTGATCTCAGATAAAGTGAAAACAAACAGATTCAAGTCCGTTTTACAAGCGAATATTTGGTTATCAGAAGCTAGAAGAATCTTATATAAGATTTTACAAATGCGATGGTGCTCATGAGAATTTTTAGCCGTTCTTAAACCAAAATTACATCATACATTCAGCATAACCCACAACTTTCTAATTTCATGGTACAGAGCAAAACTTCATGAAATCGAACAGCAAGCTTGACTTCCACGAAATCGACAAAACTATTTCGTGAAAGCCAAGATCAAACACGAATTTCACAAAAATCTCAAATCGGATAAAATCTATAACATTTCCGATGATTTTTCGTTTCAAATCAAACAAAGTTCATCTCAATATTCAGCACAAGCTGCGACAACCAAATAAGCATCGAAAGTGGTTTGCGAACCTGCATTTTTCCAGTCCTTGATCGCGAGTTCAGGTAGGGAGGCAGAGAAAGAGCAAGTCCGTCAAATCTCCGCCATCTCCAATGAGGATCCGTTTAGATCTATGCGAATCCGAAAGCGCCGAGCTCTTGTACTTCTCCACGCTCTTCTTCACCCTCTTCTTCTTCTTCTTCTTCTTCTCCGTCGCCGACGAGACCTTCGGAAGCTTATTCTCAGCTCACGGCTTCTTATCCGCCACCGGAGCCTTCTCCGCTGCCGCCACCGCAGACTTCTTCTTCGCCATGGGCACCGTTGCAGAAGATTTCGAGTTGTAGAGAGTGAGAGAAGGGAGGGGGGTTGATTTGGTTTGGTTCAGAGAGAGAGAGTGATGAAGTGAAGCGACAGATGAGCTGCGAGAGAGAGAGAGAGAGAGAAAGCGAGAAAAAAAATCGAAGAGAGAGAAGAGTAAAAAAAAAAAAAAATCTGATGAAAACATCTAACAAAGGTCCAAAAAAAAAAAAAAAAAACAATTACCATATCAGAAAATTAAAAATAATCAAAATAAATAAAAGAAAAAAAAAGTTGTGTTATATTGATAAAAATAGAAATTTTGTATCATGTTGATAAATAAATAAAAAAAAATATGATTTTTAAATTAAGTTTCTCTTCATTAATTATTTGAGATATTAAATTTCAACTATGCAATTAAAAATAAAAACTTATCAGGATAAAATTGTAAGTCTTTTAAAAGTAATCATCGGAAAAATATTAAACGACTATAAAAATGCCCACACACAAACCGGTTGGGAGAAAAAAGAACAGCAAAAAAGATCCTAATTGATTGAAATTCTGCTTGGTTGTGACTCTCTAAGAAAATCTCTATCGGGAGTGCGGTTTTGTTTTTCGAGAATTATGTAGAGTATAATATAAATTTATTATATAACAGCATGAGTTAGTTTTCTAAGATCTAACAAAAATATATATATATATATATATATATGTTATATTACGTATCGTTGCGCCTCTTTGATAGACTTTGACCGCAATTTTTCCAACATCATTATCTCTTTCGCCCAGACCCACCCTTCCTCTGCTAACCACCTCCGTCCATATCCACCCTCACCCAGCCACGATCAGATTTACAAGATAATGGAAAAGATACGAAAAGAAAAGAAGGACAAAAAAGAATTAAAAAAAAAAAAAAAAGATTCACTAAGGAGAGGGAGAAAGATATCAAACACGTAATAGAAAATATAACATTTACTTTTCTTATCTGGTACCGTTCGATCTAGTCCAACGAATTAAAAAATGTGGCCCATGAATGGGTAAAAAAGATGTCTATGTTAGATTTCTCCTTTTAATTAATGATAAAAGCTAAAAAGTAAAAATATATGGATGGTAGTGATCAACTAACAAAACTAATACAATTGTTTACTAAAAAAAAAAAAAAATTAATACACACTACTATAAATATTGAAATACACAACGGAGATTTCATGACGATTTTTAAAAACTATCGTCTAAAGTAGTTAAAAAATGCGGTACGGAGTTTGATTTCCGAAACCATTGTGGAAAGCAAGATTTCATGGCGGTTTTCAAAAACCGTCGTGAAAAGACTTGATTTCACGACGGTTTTCAAAAATAATTATCAACGAATGAAATAATACCTGGTAATAGCAGTTCTAACGGCGCAAAACACGCCAATCATATGAATGTCAAAATAATGTCAACCTTCAATCAATTTCCATGAATTTTGCAAAAGAAATATAGAATGAAGGATTCCTAATATTTCCAAGGTCTGCATGTAAACTTTCATTACAACACCCCCCCCCTACAGCACCCCCCCCCCCCCCCCCCCCCCCCCCCCCCCCCCCCAACAAAAAAAATTGCGGATTTAGGTTAGTTTCTCAAATTTGTAGGTATTCAAACAATGTACTATGCGAGATCATCTCAGATGGAATAATCCAGATTGTATGATATGAGCTAGATACATCTATTCTATTATATCGAGAGTAATAGAATCACAAAGAAAACATAAATACGTAAGATTTTATACAACTTCACATTAATGTGAGATTATGTACTGTTTCAACTGTGTAAATCTCTATGATGATAAGAAATTTACAAGATAAACTTACACAATCTCAAACTCTACGTGTTTTTTTTTTTTTTTTTCCTTCTAACATCTTTCATCATCAAACCCTAATGTTACGCTCCATAGTTAAAAGAAAAGCTAGGAAAATCTCTCTCTTGACATGTGTAGAACATAAATTAAGCTTCACAACTTAACATTTTCGTAACATATAGTTCCTCAAGCCCTCAAGTCCTGGATTTTTATTTCTAGTGCTAGGCCCGTTTGGACATAGGTTCTAAATTATATTTTCTAAGTTAGTAATTTTTTAAAATTTCAACTCCAATTAGCTACCCTACAAATTCCACATCTCTCCTTTTCTCTCTAATCCATTTATGTTAACCCAAATTTTAAAGTCTATAACGTTCTTATTTCAAATCGAAATGAAATGATTATTATCTACAAACGCTCACAATAACGAGAGGAATACAAAACAATCTACATTGTCTATTTTTTCCAAATACATTTCATGTTTTTATACTATTTAAATTTCCCAGTTCATTTTCAATTAATATTTCAATCAAATACACATTTTCAACACACATCTCCAAAGCTCTAACTCCAACTCTTGTCGAATGAGACATGAATAGAAGACGAAAAAACTAACCTAATTAAAAAAAAAAAAATATATCAACTTCTTTCAAGAAGACAACAAAAGAAGAGAGAGAGAAAGAGATTCTCAATGGTTATATTTGCGTTGCTAATATTTACTTTCGTGCATGAAGTATTAAAGGTGGCAAAAAAAAAATATCAGAAAGAAAAAGAAGAAATCCAAAAAGCATTATCTAATGGACACATTGGGCTTTTTATTATTATTATTATTATTATATTATTATTATTATTATTATTATTTTGCATCCCAATTTGGCATATACATGCATTGAAAGTCTTTATAAGCCGGTAGACGCCGAATGAGAAATTACCACGTGAGCATAACAAGTTTTTAGTATTATTTTTTTTATAATAAAACTGCGTTCAGGCCGGCAACATGTGGGAATTGGGAGTTGAATATTTCCAATTATAGTAAATTTGCCCTTTACACTCTAAGCCAAGTAGACCATTGTTTTTCCTCTTTATTGGAGATGATGACGCGGTTTGCATCCACAGTTTTGACCCCAATTTGGATTATTTTATTATTCTAAAACTATTAAGAATTCCCTTAACAGAGTTTGGTCATGCTACAAAATTTTAGCTCGTAACTTGATATTCTAGTGGATTACGATCAGAAGTATTATGGGAAATTTTTTAATTATTAATTTATTTTTATGAGAAAAATTCAAAGCATAACGATTATCTTTTGTTTTTTTCATGCTAGCCAATCCAAAGCCCCGGTAATAATTTATTTCAAAATCTACATAATATTTTTTTATATCGTTCTAAATAAATTGTTGATTGTTATAATGCATTATTCGCTTCAAGACTTTTATCTTCTGAAAAATCTTTGTCTGCTATATTGGACCATCATTCTGAACGGAAGGAATTGGATCGACGATTTGTTTTTTGTCAAAATTTTATCCGCGTCAGATTTTTTCCCAACAATCTTTTTTTATTTTTTTATTTTATTTTTTTATTTAATAATCCATTTTGGTTTCTTATTGACCACTCTGAAGTTGATTAGAGCAGCCACTGCATTTTCTCATATTCGAGAGATCCACAACCAAAGAAAAAAGAAAGAACCCAGTAGAAATTGTGGATCCCATGACAATTTTTAACCATCGTGGAAAGCTATAATGACGGTTCAAAACTGTCATAGAATCCATCTTAGTAGAATATTTATAAATTCTGAATTCCACGACAGTTAGAAAACCGTCATGAAATGGACGAAATGGTGGCAACAAATGGGGTTTTAGTTGCAACTACCATGATGGTTTACAGCGAAAACCGTTGTGTAATGTCAATCTTCTACGATCTAGTACCATCGTAGAAGATGGGCTTTCCACAACGGTATTCACTGAAAACCGTAATGGAAGATTGGCTGATTTCCTACAAATGGCCTATCACGTGTGTTATCAAATACATGGCCCAACATGAAAATAACAAAACAATAATCACATTACATTATAAATGTGCACAATACAAATACAATACATTAAATTACAAGTTTATAGTCGATATTAAATAAACTACAATACAAAACTTGTCCATTCACCATCCATATCATCACTGGTAAATAAATAATAAAGACAAGAATAATGAAGGAGAACTTATTACTTTTCCTTATGTTCTTTTGTTACCGAGGCAGACTTCAATAACGTGTCTATCAAAATTTTCTTCTTCAACACCTATCGCATTATCAAACAAAATCACAAAATTAAATCCTTTATAGCAAAGTTAGTTCAAGCGAGATCAAAAGTCACAACAATACTAAAAAATAATGAATGAATATGATTTTAGCATTTACTCTAGATCCACATGGACTAGATAAGGTACTATTTTATAGAATATTTCCTTGCACAATAAAAGATTGAAGAATGCATTTCAAATAATTAATAAATCTGAATTTACCTACTCGTATTACTTCTCCTCAAATTTGCTTATCTCATCACTAATTTTCCTCATCCTCCATCTGCGTCATGTCAGACTTAACAAAAGGAAAGTAAAATTGTTATTAGCGACCGACCATATAGAAGAGAAAGTAAGAATACAAAAAATTAGCATGTATACTACTGGATTGGTAAAATATAAATTTGGCATATGTACACTATCACTATTTTTGGTATGAAAATTTCGTTAGACAAGCACAACAAAACACATGTACCTAAGGAGTATAGTATACAAGTGAAAAGAAATATGCATTGCTGATAATACTTGTACCACTATTTTCCTTTCACACATACTGTAGATTGTGTACCCAAGGCCTTTACAATATGGACATTTTGTTCCCTCATCTACCCATTCCAAGAACTGCATGGTTGAACTGAAAACAAAAGAACTAATTCCATGATAAATATGATTATTTGATAAATAAATAAAAAAAGTAAGATTTTCACTCGGGATTCAATGTTTGGTTCTCCTGTTCCGTCACATTCTACAACAAAGAAAGGGGTTCATAATTGAAATACACTCAGGGACATGTTTCCCAAACTATAATGAAAGGTAATATGAACAATAAATATAATAGGATTAGTACCTGAACACATTAATTGACCCTCTCCGTGGCAAGCAGGGCACTTGGTTGCGGATTCTTTGGTCTTGCT
This sequence comes from Ficus carica, assembly GCA_009761775.1. Classification (NCBI taxonomy): domain Eukaryota; kingdom Viridiplantae; phylum Streptophyta; class Magnoliopsida; order Rosales; family Moraceae; genus Ficus; species Ficus carica. Next base: position 57,697 of record VYVB01000527.1, read on the forward strand.
CTTGCTCTAATCACCAGCTTTTTCGTCATTACCAACAGTCTAGAAGGTTTCTTCCCATATGTTTACACCTTCCTAAATAGCACAAAGATGCCAATTACATTTTGCATTTAGACACTTCCAAAATATATGAGGATATCTAAAGTTGAACCTAATTCATAGAAGCAAGAAACTAGTCTAATATAGGCCAGCCAGAAAAGGAAAAAAACGCTATTGTTGCTTTTGAATTCACATGACTATGCTCTCATCAACATGTGGACTTCCTAATTTTACAATCTAAGATGAGATCATCAACTTAAATTGTGATATGCTTGTTATGTGCCATGATTGTATCAAGAAGCTTATGGTATGTCTTAAAGCTATGCAATAACCACTACTAACCAAATCAAGTAAGCATAATATCAATATCAAAATCATAATAGAAAGTATCTCTAAACAAAATCGCATTCAAGCATTTCTTCGAATACCTAGTCTACAAAACTAAATCACATTCAAGCATTTTTTCAAATACCTAGTTTGCAAAATAAAAAAAAATCACACATACCCCACATTCTAAATTGAAAAGTTCAACTTTAAATTCAAAAATATCCATAAAAACATATATAAAACAACTGAAATAAAAGTTAAAAAAAAAAAAGGCCACGTTATGGAAAATGGCGGCGGTGGCTTCGATGGTGGAGAGAGAGAGAGAGAAAGTGAGGGCGGCAGTGGCGGGTTCAATGGTGGAGAAAGAGAGAGCAACATGATGTCGGAGGGGTGAAAGAGAAAGGAGAGAGGGAGGGCGGTGGTGGGGGCTTCGATAAAGAGGGAGAGAGAAAGGGAGGGCGGTGTTGCGGGCTTGGATAGAGAGGGAGAGAGAGAGGGAGGGTGGTGGTGGGGGATTCAATAGAGGAGGGTGGGGGGGAGAGGGAGGGCAGCATTAGCGAAAGAGAATGAAAGAGAGAGGGTGGCAACGGCTAGTGTTCACGGGGGTGAGAAAGAGAGAAAGATCTGGGTAAAGGGAAGGATGGATTTGAAGGGATAGTGAATTTTTGAAAACCATCGTGGAACCAAGCATTTTCACAATGATTTTTTAAAACTGTAGTGAAATCTTACTTTTCACAACGATTTTCGGAAATCAAACTCCTTGTCATATATTTTAACTACTTTAGATGATGATTTTTTAAAATCATAGTGTATTCTAATATTTATAGTAGTTTAAGAAAATGTTGATATCAAATTAACACGTGGGCATAAGAAGTTTTATTTTTTAATAGTAAAGCATTCAGGGCATAAAGACATGAATCCTCTCCAATAATTAATCTTAAATGCTACGGAAGTTGACTTTTTTATTATAATTGTTATTTCCTTTTTTTTATATCAAACATGACAAATGCGCATTACATCCACATGATTTATATCAACTTAAACATGTTATTGACACAAACAATAATCTCAACTTTTAAAAAACAACAATGTGACATATGTGTTTTTTTTTTTTCTATATTTAAATATGTTATCACATCAATTAATTACATGTATTAAAAAACAAGATAATAACTCAACAATATTTAGAGTTGATATTAGAATTGGTATATCTAACACTATTCTAATTTGATATCAACGAGTACAAGGATTCGTTTAATAGAGTTTGGACATACTACAAATATTTTATAACACGTACAATAGAAGTAAATTATTACAGTCAAAAATTATTTTTGACTTTCTCTCACATATACTTGTCAACATTTTAAATTTATTTATGAGAAATGTCATAGCAATACTACAACAATAAAATATAATGTGTTTTGGTTTTTTACATGGCAACCAATGATAAGACTTAGTAATAGTTCTACGGCGCACAACACGTCCATCAACATTACCCCTTTTTTTTTCTTCTTCTTCTTCTTCTTCTTTTTGTCCATTTGGTTTCTTATTCACCTATCTGATTTTGAGTAGCAATCACTGCATTATCTGCAATATAATCGAGAGATCCACGACCAAAGAAAAAAGAAAGGAGAAATTCAAGAAAAATGTTAATATCATATGTACGCAGTTAGCTGGCTCTAATGATGCATCCGCGAAATGAGAAATTAACATGTAGGCATTAAGGAGTTTTATTTTTCAGTTGTAAAGCATTCAGGACATAAATAGTTGATTTCTGTTCAATAATTACCCTTACATGCTACGCAAGTTGACTTTTTTTTATTAGAAATTATTTTTTTTCTTTTTAAATCGAAATGTCAAACATGTATTACATCCACAGGATTTATATCAATTTATGAACACACTATTATCCCAACTTTTTAAAAAACATATATATGATATATGTGAGTTTTTTTTTTTCCCTTATCAGTATGTATTTAAATACATTATCATGTCTATTAATTACATATACTAATAAAAATATAATAACTATTAGAATTATTATCCCTAACACCACTCTAATTTGACATCAACTAGTACAAGAATTCGTCTAATAATAGAATATGGACATGTTACAAAAATTTTAGCACGTAAACTAGATGTCAATTATTACAGTCAAAGCAATACTACAAGAATAAAATAAAACGTGTATTGTTATTTTGCATGGCAACCAATGATAAGACCCAGTAATAGTTATACGGCGCACAACACGCCTTCATCCATATGCTCTGCTATAAATATTGACGAACTCTCAATCTATCTCTTCACCAACAAGACACTTCATTTCTTCATTCTCTTTTCGTTTCCTCTAATATCCTCGTTGCAGATATATAATAGTATTTAATTTCCTTTGATTTGATATGGGTTTAGCCATTAAAGGCTATTCTTTTACATGCGCTGCTGCTTTCTTGATGCTTTTGAGCACAAGTAGTTTATGTGCAGCTCAACTCTCTTCTACATTTTATGACAAAACCTGCCCAAACGCTCTTTCCACCATTCGTACTTCCATTCGAAGTGCTATTTCTAAGGAACGTCGAATGGCGGCTTCTCTCATCCGTCTTCATTTTCACGACTGCTTCGTTCAGGTTGGAAATCTAAACATATCAGCTACTCTTCACAATTTGGGATCTTTGGGCATGCATTAAGCCTTATGACTAATCGGGTTTTTACTGCAGGGATGCGATGCGTCGATCTTACTAGAGAAATCAGACTCCGTACCGGAGAGCGAGCAGGATGCGTTACAAAACGCTGGATCAGTAAGAGGTTATGAAGTAATAGAACAAGCAAAATCAGAGGTGGAGAGCATATGTCCTGGGGTTGTGTCTTGTGCAGATATTCTCGCAGTTGCAGCTCGTGATGCTTCAGTTGCGGTGAGTGGTCCGTCCTGGACTGTGAATCTTGGGAGAAGAGATTCTACTACAGCAAACGTAGCTAAAGCCGGGACAGATCTTCCGAGTTTCAGAGCCGGTCTAGATAGTCTAATTTCTCTGTTTGATCGCAAGGGTCTCAATGCCAGAGATATGGTTGTACTGTCAGGTACTTAAAAAGTTTCATGCCATGAAATGTTGTGCAATCCTTATAACTTGCATTTCATATATACGTTAACGTAATAAGTTACTAACAATTGTTATCGACATTTTCTGCAGGTTCACATACCATTGGGCAAGCTCAATGCGTGACATTTCGTGAAAGAATATACAACGCATCCAGTGATATCGATGCTAATTTTGCCAGAACTCGCCAACGTGGTTGTCCAAGCACCCCTGGTCAAGGCAATTCGAATTTGGCAGCGCTTGATTTGGTGACACCCAATCAACTAGACAACAATTACTTCAAGAATTTGATTCAAAAGAAGGGTCTTCTTGCTTCGGATCAAGTTCTCTACAGCGGACAATCAACCGACAGCATTGTGACTGAGTATAGCAAGAGCCCTTCCAAATTTAGCGCTGATTTTGCCACGGCCATGATTAAAATGGGAAACATCGAGCCTCTCTCCGGTTCAGCCGGGGAGATAAGAAGGATCTGCAAAGCTGTGAACTAAAATTTTCAAGCATGGTTTATTAGGTGGAAGGATGGTGCATCCTAAATTTCCTGGTGAACTCATTCCTAGGCTTTCAAAATTATTTTATTCATTTATTTTTTAATTTATAAACAATCATTCATTCTAATTGTAATCAATTGTATACAAGTTATTCTTTCCCTTTTATAATTATTATTTATGCTACGTGGATGATTCATTTTGTTCTATATTTAATTGTAATTGTACGAAACAAAATTGGAATTGGACATATTTCAAAAGTGAAACTTTGAGAGAATGTCGATAATTGATCTGTTAATCCATCTAGAATGTTATGATGCTAGTACGGGGACCAAATAGACGATCTCCAACAGATCCACGGAAATTTGTCATCGAGGCGTTCCTTTGGACAAGCCACTTTGCAATTCAGTCGACAATCTACAATACATGAAATCAGTTCATATTAGAACTAAAATAGGAAATGCGTGACATATCAAAAATTCCCCCTAAACTTTGTCAAGATACCCCTTAAACTTTGAAAAGTGTTTGTTGTATCCCCTAAACTTTGACAAGTGTGTCATATTACCCCCCTGTATTGGATTCCGTCAAAAATTTAGATGGATTTGCTCGAGTGATGCACATGAAAAAGGTAGAATTGACAATTCATTCAATTTCTTAACTAATCTAATTGATTCATATTTTCTTTACCCAAAAGAAAAAAAAAAGAAAAAATAAAATAAAACCCAATTGATTAAGGGGTTTGAGTCAGAATTTGGAGGGAAAAAAACAAAAAACAAAAAACAACACCAATCGTTCTCTACCCATGTGCACATGCAATTTCTTGCATCTGGAGTAGAGATGAGGATCCTATGGCTTATGTAAGCAACTGGTACAAGAAAGAAACATATATGCAAATCTACTCGAACCACATTTGTGCAATAAGATCACGAGATGAATGGCCCTTTTGTGGGAAGACTCCTTTGATGAAGCCTAAGAATAGAGAAACCCGGAAGACCGAAGAAGCTGCGGATCCTCGAATATGATGAACTTATCCCAACTGGAAGCACAACAATGAAACGACATTATGTGAAGATGAAGCTACTACTCCCTTCCATGTCTTAAAATACTCCATTTTTTTTTTTTGAGAGGGTTTTTTTATTTAGCTTCTGAGAAACTTAAAGTACTCCTCTTAAAAGACAATGACAACAAAAAATGAGGGAAGGACATTCAATTAGCCATAAAAATCAGTACTACCTAGATAAGTCAGCAAATCCATCCAAATTTTTGACGGAATCCGTTACAGGGGTAATATGACACACTTGTCAAAGTTTAGAGGGCACAATAGGCACTTTTCAAATCTTTTTTGATGATGAACACCAGGTGGAAGAGCATTCGGATATGGAAGAAATACACTTGGATTCTCGTGCCACAAAGCTTTTTGATGCTTTCAAACCATTTGAGGGTTGGAGGAATTATTTCACTTCAATGTTTGATCTTTTGAAATTGTGTTTCTCAATTCACTTTTGTCGAAAACAATGCTGGAATTGAAAAGTTATTGTCGTTTCTGAGTTTGTGAAAGAAAGATTCACTTCGATTGCCATACCACTTCGAGGTTCCTAGAAATTTGTGTTCTTATTTTCCTAGAAACTTTATGACAGGTCACATTTTTGAAGCTGTAACGACCCGCCTAGCACAGTCAGTTAGCATACATACATACTTAACGTACTTACTTACTAAGCATAATTAGCGGAATTTTTTTTATACGGCGCGAACTCACACAAATACGTACGTACGTATAAACGGTTACCAAATGAAAGTGTTTGGGCGGAAAATAATACACATAAAATAACAAAACACGTAGCGGCTATTATTCCCACATTTCACAGTTCGCCCTGCCACGCTCTCCCATCTTACATCAGAGATTGCCCGTAGGTTGCTTACCTACAGCATAGACGTAAGACGTGAGCTTTCGCTCAGCAAGTACAACTATTACACCCGCGACACAAACAATTACTAACATAACACAACATGTCATAACATATCATAACATAGCATAGCATAATATAATCATGCATGAGTCGTTTATGCTTCATTATGCTTTCTTATTCTTTCATAACATATTTTCATAACTTATCTTAACTTAACTTACTTATGGGCCCCTTAACATAAGTGTTCGTACCGGGCGCGCAACTATGGAGTGGTTGGGGCGGCCAGTCCATTTCCAACTCAAACCATAGTCCAACCCGACCTAACGCGGGTCGGTACGACACAGGCAAGCTCGCTTGCCATCATACTTGCTTTTGATCATCTCGTACTTAATCTTGTTCTTACTTAAGAATTGGTGAACATGCCTCGTGATATCACTCATACATAAGTCATAATCATATCTTAGACTTTACATATCAAACATTATAGCATATATCAAATCATAACCCTGGCATATCACACATCGTATCCTAGCATCACATAATCCTAACATACATCATATCACACATCAAACATACTTGGGTAAGTATCACAACAAAAGCCTATGCTGTAGGCGGAGTTGTACTTACCTTATCCGTTATGTCCGACACTGTGCTGTTCCAGTCAGGACACAACAGCTAGCCACCTTCTGTTAATATAAAGGTAAGGGTCAGAAATGTTGGTGATATAACCAACATTCATATATAACCTTAGTTATATACCCCCCTACATAACCATATGATATCTTACTTGGTTACATTAAGTAAACCTAGGGTTTAAAACTTACCCTACTCGGATTATAATTTAACTTTGGTTTCAAAATCCAACTTTTACTTTCTTTTGGAAAACTCCATATTTTATGTACAAAAACCTTTGTTCAACTTCTGAAAATTTGTAACTATTGAGTAAGATTTGTAAAAATTATTGAATATTGAAAACTGCCTTTGAAACAGTTTTTCGCTGCCAATTTATCAGTGTATGTGCTAAAATATCCTTTTCCTGTACTGTTTTAGAAAATCCTGTGCAGTAATTTCCTGTTTCCTGCATAGTTTTTTAAATACAATTTTATTTAAAAATCTAGGTCGAATCTGAAAAAGTTTTGTTAACAAAAGTTTTAGATCTCGAAATACCCTACAACTTTTGTGTTTTACTCAAAACCTAGTTCGGACTCTAACCCTTTCTTATCCCCTGTTGAACCCACCTGGCCGTGCATGAAGTCTGGGCACAGTCAAGCTCGGATTTTTGTAAAAACCGAGGCCATTGGAGCCTTATTTTGGAAAACGGTCCTCATTTACCCCTTGGAAAAAACCTTTCTCTACAACTTTTATGTTTTACATTTTTCCAAATTCGGCTTCTAAGGGCCTCAAAATCTGCTTTCTAGAAAACTGGCCAGTTTAACCCAAACTGGCAGTTTTCATGGTTACATTCATTTTACGTCCTATTACGCGCACTCTACCTCAGTCGGCCACAGCCGAGAGCCTATACCAGTCATGCAGCACTTTTCTATCGTAAGCCTTGTCATCATACATAATTGGGGACATTCATCATCATCATACATTAAGCATAAAAACCCTAATAGTCATGCAAGCATAAGCACATAAATCAAACCACCCATAAATCCTAGTCAAGCACAAAACCTAAAATCTAATCTAGGGCAATAAATTAAGTTGAGCTTATGCTCTTACAAATTCAACTTGAAATACACTTAAATTTCAAATTGAAGCTCAATTTAAAAGCTTGGAGCCAAGAGATTTTTACCTTGATCAATACAAGGGAGTTGGCTTGATTTGGCTTCAAATTCTCCTTTCTCCTTGGCTCCTCAACAACCGGCCTTCCCTTGCCAAAGGGGTTCCAAAATTTTTCAGCCACCTAGCTTGTTCCTTCCTCACTTTTCCTTCCCTTCCACAACCGGCCTTTATCCTAAAATGGATACCAAAATTTGTTTTCAACTTCTTACTTGTTGTTCTAACTAAAATCCGACCAACCTAAGTCTTTCCCTTTTGAAATTTTTTTTTCTTCTTCCTTCCTTCCTCAAAGTCACAGTATATTTTTCATACTGCTAATATTTCACTACCTTCATGCCTTTTACTTTTCTGGTCAACTATTGACTTTCTTGTCAACTATTGACTTTCTTGATCAAATTTTGACCAACATAAAATCATAAAATTTTCTACCTTTTTTGCCTAAAAGGTCACATGCTTGGCTAAGCAATCATTTTTGAGTCTTATAAAATTATAAGAACTCACAAAACTTAATAAAAACCATTAATCGGGCTCTTTCATAAATACCTTCATGGTACAAGTTAAATTTATTTACAAGAAATCATAACGTCGTAAAAATTAGTTATTACAATCTACCCCCCTTAAAAATTTTCGTCCTCGAAAATTAGAACAAACTGGGGTAGTTCTTTCTCATCTCGTTTTCCAATTCCCAGGTTGCCTCTTCAACCTTATGGTTTCGCCATAACACTTTAACCATGGGAATAGTTTTGTTTGTTAGGGCCTTTTCTTCTCGATCCAGAATTCGAACTGGCTTCTCTTCATAAGTCAAGTTCGTTTGAACCTCCACTGGTTCTTGTCTAAGTATATGAGAAGGATCTGGCACGTACTTCTTTAGCATCGAGACATGGAATACATTGTGCATCGAAGCTAATTCTGGTGGCAAGGCTAGCTTATAATCTACTTTCCCAATCCTCTCAAGGATTTCGAACGGTCCCGTATATCTTGGACTAAACTTCCCCTTTTTGCCAAATCGCATTACTCCTTTCATCGGAGCAACCTTAATGAAAACGGAATCTCCAACTTGGAATTCCAAAGGCCTCCTACGTTTATCGGCATAACTTTTCTATCGACTAAAAGCTATGTCGAGTCTTTTCTTGATCATCTTGATATCTTCAGAGGTCTTCTTGATGAAATCCGTTGTTTGCAGCTACTTCTGTCCAACTTCCTGCCAATGGATAGGAGATCGACATTGCCTTCCATATAACGCTTCAAATGGAGCCATACCAATCGAAGCGTGATAACTGTTATTATAGGAAAATTCGATCAATGGCAGCTTTTGATCCCAATTTCCTTTGAAATCCAGAACACATGATCTCAGCATATCTTCTAGCGTCTGGATGGTTTGTTCCGATTGACCATCAGTTTGGGGGTGAAAAGCCGTACTGAACTTCAATTTCGACCCCATGGCATTGTGAACACTTGTCCAAAATCGAGAGGTGAAACGTCCATCACGATCTGAAATGATCGATTTTGGCACTCCATGTAGCTTAACGATCCGGGATACGTAGATTTCAGCCAATTTTTCTACTGAAAAGGTGGCTTTAATAGCGATGAAGTAGGCTGATTTGGTTAATCGATCAACAATAACCCAAATCGTGTCATTCTCACTTGCGGTCCTGGGTAAACCTACTACAAAATCCATTGTAATTTGTTCCCATTTCCATTTGGGAAGCTCTATTTTCTGCAAATCTCCTCCAGGATGTCGATGCTCAGCCTTAACTTTCTGACAAGTTAGGCACTTTGACACGAATTCTGCCACTTCATTCTTCATGTTAGACCACCAATAATTCTCTCGAAGGTCTTTGTACATCTTCGAAGCTCCTGGATGTACCAAATATGGCGTCTTATGTGCCTCTGACATTATCTGATCCTTTAAAAATTCAAAGTCAGGAACACAAATCCTTTCTTTGAAATAAATGACACCATCAGCAAAGGTTTTAACTTCTTTGTTCTTTCCGTCAAAAAGTTACGCTTTTAGCAATAAGGAATCCTTTCCTTGATGCGACTTGATGGTTTCCAGCAGATTAGATTGGAGAGTCAGAGAAGGCAATCTTCCTGTTATCATCTCCAGGTTGAACTCAGAAATCTCCCTTTGTAGTGGCTTAGAAAACGTTTCGATAGATATTAGCATGCCTAAGGATTTCCTACTTAAGGCATCTGCTACCCTGTTTGCCTTTCCAGGGTGGTAAATGATCTCACAATCGTAGTCCTTTACAAGTTCTAGCCATCTACGTTGTCTCATGTTGAGCTCCTTCTGAGTAAAAATATACTTGAGGCTCTGATGATCGGTGTAGATTTCGCATTTGTTCCCATACAAATAGTGCCTCCAAATCTTGAGTGCGAAAACCACTGCTGCGAGCTCCAAATCATGGGTAGGATAATTCCTTTCGTGAATCTTTAGTTGCCGTGATGCGTAGGCTACCACCTTCCCATTTTGCATCAGGACAGCTTCTAATCCACTTTTAGAAGCGTCACTGTAAATCACGAAATTTCCTGCATCTACATCAAGAATTATTAGCACCGACGCACTTGTCAGCTTCTTCTTGAGCTCTTGAAAGTTCTCCTCGCACTTCTGGGTCCATTCAAATTTCTTCCCCTTTCAGGTAAGGGCTGTGAGTGGTGCAGCAATCTTGGAAAATCCCTCGACGAATCGTCGGTAGTATCCAGCTAAACCAAGAAAGCTCCTTATTTCCATAACGTTCTTGGGTACCGGCCATGAACTGACTGCCTCCACTTTCGTAGGATCTATGGAAATTCCTTCCTTTAACACCACATGACCCAAGAAATGAACTTTTTTCAGCCAAAATTCACATTTCATGAACTTAGCATAAATATGATTTCGTCTTAACGTTTCCATCACCAACCTAAAGTGATGCTCACGTTCCTCCTTGAACCTCGAATATATCAAAATATCATCAATAAAGACGATGACGAACTTGTCCAGATATTCCTTGAACACTCGGTTCATAAGATCCATAAAAGCAGCAGGGGCGTTGGTTAATCCAAACGGCATAACCAAAAACTCATAGTGCCCATATCGTGTTCGAAAAGCTGTCTTGGAGATATCCGACTCCTTGATCCTGAGCTGATGATAGCCTGATCGCAGATCGACTTTCGAAAATACAACTGCTCCCCTGAGTTGATCAAAAAGATCATCTATCCTCGAAAGGGGATACTTGTTCTTGATCGTGATCTTGTTTAGCTCGCGATAATCGATACACATGCGCAAAGATCCATCCTTCTTCTTTACGAACAAAACAGGCGCTCCCCACGGAGAGTGACTCTGCCGAATGAATCCTTTGTCAAACAGTTCTTGTAACTGCACTTGAAGCTCCCTAAGCTTGGCTGGTGCCATACGGTAAGGCGCTTTCGATATTGAAGCAGCTCCAAGTAGTAACTCGATTTCAAACGAAATTTCACGTTCTGGCGGAAGTCCTGGTAAGTCATTCGGAAAGACATCCACATACTCCTTTATAATGGGGACATCTTCTGGCGTCATCTCCATTTCCCGATCTTTGTCCACCATGTTAGCTAAATATCCTTGGCAGCCATTAGCTAACATCTTCCAAGCCTTTATTGCCATGACTAGTCTGGTTGCTGAGCTCCGAGATTATCCGTAGAAGCTAAACTCTTCCTCACCGTAAGGGTTGAACGTTACACAACACTTTCGGCAGTCGATCTTGGCGTTATATTTGCCTAAGAAATCCATCCATAAGATCACATCAAAATCCTGAAGCTTGATCGCGATGAGATCTACAAACAATTCTCTGCCACAAATAACCACGGAAATATTTCGTATCCAAAAATTGGACCACAAAATTTTTCCGAATGGCAAAGAGGTTTTAAAAGGCTGTTCTAAATTATCCACACCTCTTCCTAACTTCTGGGTGAACTCCAAAGATGCGAATGAGTGAGTGGCACCAGAATCAAACAAGGCAATTGCATCATAGGTGGTGATAGAAATCTGACCTGTCACCACATGGGAAGTCATTGCTTCTGCATCTCCCTTTGTGTAAGCATAGATCCTAGCTTGGGGTTCAGGAGCCTCTAATCTGCCTTGCGTGATTGAGGGTCCTTCAATCCTTGCTTGGACTGCATGCAGCTGACTGTTCGCATTCCGGCTTGGATATGGAGGGTTCTGATTCTGGTTGTTCAGAGTGCAACTCCTTGCGTAATGCCCCTCCTTGCCACAAAGGTAGCAAGCATTCGTCCCCATTCTACATACTCCCGGATGTTTCCTTCCACATTTAGTGCACATCGGGAAGTCGGTGCTATATTTCCTCAATTATTCCTTTTCTGAGGGTAGTTCTTTTGTTGTCTCTGGCCCACGAAATTCCCCTTTCTTTTGTTCCTTCCAAACTGCCTGGAACTTTGGGCAGGGTTATTGTTCTGACCTTTTGGGGTTGATTCCGTATTTTGACGGGGCTGTATTTGCTTAACTACAGCTTTTTCCTCCTTTTTTTTAGCCTTAAAAATTTGAGCCCTTGCTTCCTTATCCTGGTTGATCCAATATTCTGCTCTTATTGCCCGGCATACACAATCGGATACCAGGGTAGGTGGACTACTGCCAGCACTTACTTGCTTGGAGATGTCTGTCCGGAACATCCTCATCATCGTTCTGACTTTTTCAGTTTCGCTGGGTACTAATTCCGGGCATAGACGAGCTAGTTGCTCAAATTTCTTGACAGCCTCCATCACTGTCATCGACCCTTGTTTTAAATTCCTGAACTCGTCTTGTTGAGCGGCAAGCACTTCTCTGTTGTAATACATATTGCGGAACTCTGTCACGAAATCTTGCCAGCTCATGGTCGTGACATCTCTGCGCATCTGAACTGTCATCCACCAATGTCGCGCATCCTTTTTGAGCGTAAAGGAAGTATAGAGAACCTTCTCCTGCTCCGTGAGTCTCATAAAATCTAGAATAACCTGGATATCGATTAGCCAGTTATCAGCGGCTATCGGGTCGGTAGGTCCTTCGAATTCAGGAGCCTTCATCCGCCTAAATCGTTCATACAACAAATCCTCCCATACTAACGGTGGGTTTACTTGTACCCCAGCGGGTGCTAACGGAACTTCAACATTCCGTGGAATCTCTGGTTGAACCTCTGGTTGAACATTTGGTACCGGAGGTGCTACTGGGGGTACTTGGTGAACTGGAGGTGGAACCTTATTAACCTGAGGTCTCTGGTTCATTCGAGCAAGCTGCTCTCGAAGTCTATCCGTTTCTTGCTGCTGTTCAAGCAACTGCCGTTGTAAATTCGCTACAACGATTGCGAGATCCGGCTCAGGTGGATTAACAGGCATTGTTCTGCGAGGGCGTACCATCTTCTAAAATCCTATTAAACCATAAGAAAAGATATTATCATATTATTAATATCCTTTCTTTCATGCATAACTTATCGTATCATAACATAACATCATCGTATACTTATCATATTTTATCATACACTCGTAATCATAACATAACGTATTCACGTACATCTCATACTTGAACTATCTTTTTGTACACTTACAAAAAGTACATCATATTTACAATATCGTACGTACATATCTGTTTTATCATATTTTACATATATAGTCAAAATTAGGATGTAAGTGTCTACCACATTACCATCATACATTTGTACAAGCCTATTATCAAAAAGGAATAAGCTAATACAAATCAGTCCCATAAAAAAAATATATACATGGTCGATCTATGTCTAATCTATATACTCGATCGTCACTACGGAGGAAGCGTCAGAGTCTACATCCCAGTCTCCGTCGTAGAACAAAATCTCCTCCGAATCGTCCTCAAAATCCTCCATCTCCTCTCCCCAGTCATCCTGCTCTAAATCCTCCTCGTCGCTCGAGATGTCGATAACTGGGGGATCCCCGGGTAGATCCTCTGGAGCATCTGCAAAGTCAGCAGCATCCTGGTCATCCGCATCCACATCACCCTCAGCCTCATGGGCGGGTATCTCCTGCAATGGAACTACGGGAATCGGATCCTCGGGAAAGACTGGGCCTGCCTCATAAAGCGGCTCTCCCATCCCAGCATCATCGACGGGTACCTGGTGATCATCCACATAAGCATCAGCCTGCATCGCGTGAGCAACGATCTCGGCCACCATAATGTCCTCGATCATATGCCCAACGGTCATATCAGGCATAGCCGTTGGAACGTACTGTCGAATCTGGGGTGGTAACCCATTACGGAGTATCAGTAACGCCTGCATCCCTGGGCTGACTATGTCCTGTGGAATATGAGGTAACATCGCCTCCTGGAATCTCCGACAGTAGTGTCCCATGGACTCATGAGGGTAGGCACGTCAATCTGCTACATAACTAAAGTATCGCTCGAGATACATAGCGCGGTAGATCTCGGGATCTCGGTAAGGCACATCAGCTCCCTCATCGGGTAAAGGCCCATAACGTGCAATCACTAATGTACGAAAATGTGCCCAGGTGCGACTCGACATCGCTCGCTCACCTAGCGTCATCCACCACAATCGGGCGTCCGCTATCAAGCATCGGCTGGCTAATGAAACCTGTAAGCGAGCCTCGATGTGACTAGTACGGAAAATCAGCTCCATGTCATACAGCCATGCTGCTAATGACACTGTCCATCTGGTACCGTCAAATAGCAGAGGATGCGACTCATAAAACGATGTGATCGCGTCCCGATCCTCGTCTACTTGAGCAGGATCCATATCGTCGTATCTACCATATCATAATCGCATAATAAATATTAATGCATGAAAATAAATTTAACTTACAATGATGGTGGCGATGGCAGGCAGACTGTAAAATCGGATAGCAGGAAACCGCTCTGATACCAACTCTGTAACGACCCACCTAGAACAGGCCATTAGCATACATACATACTTAACATACTTACTAAGCATAATTAGCGGAATTTTTTTTATACGGCTCGAACTCACACGAATACGTACGTACGTATAAACGGTTACCAAATGAAAGTGTTTGGGCGGAAAATAATACACATAAAATAATGCACATAAAATAACAAAACGCGTAGCGGCTATTATTCCCACATTTCACAGTTCGTCCTGTCACGCTCCCCCATCTTGCATCAGAGATTGCCCGTAAGCTGCTTACCTATAACATAGACGTAAGACGTGAGCTTTCGCTCAGCAAGTACAACTATGACACCCGCGACACAAACAATTACTAACATAACACAACATGTCATAACATATCATAACATAGCATAGCATAATATAATCATGCATGAGCCGTTTATGCTTTATTATGCTTTCTTATTCTTTCATAACATACTTTCATAACTTATCTTAACTTAACTTACTTATGGGCCCCTTAACGTAAGTGTTCGTACCGGGCGTGCAACTATGGAGTGGTTGGGGCGGCCAGTCCATTTCCAACACAAACCATGGTCCAACCCGACCTAACGCGGGTCGGTACGACACAGGCAAGCTCGTTTGCCATCATATTTGCTTTTCATCATCTCGTACTTAATCTTGTTCTTACTTAAAAATTGGTGAACATGCTTCGTGATGTAACTCATACATAAGTCATAATCATATCTTAGACTTTACATATCAAACATTATAGCATATATCAAATCATAACCCTAGCATATCACACATCGTATCCTAGCATCACATAATCCTAACATACATCATATCACACATCAAATATACTTGGGTAAGTATCACAACAAAAGCCTATGCTGTAGGCGGAGTTGTACTTACCTTGTCCGCTATGTCCGACACCGTGCTGTTCCAGTCAGGACAC
Organism: Ficus carica; assembly: GCA_009761775.1. Taxonomy (NCBI): domain Eukaryota; kingdom Viridiplantae; phylum Streptophyta; class Magnoliopsida; order Rosales; family Moraceae; genus Ficus; species Ficus carica. The sequence continues at coordinate 73,120 of VYVB01000527.1, forward strand.
TACAGCTAGCCACCTTCTGTTAATATAAAGGTAAGGGTCAGAAATGTTGGTGATATAACCAACATTCATATATAACCTTAGTTATATGCCCCCCTACATAATCATATGATATCTTACTTGGTTACATTAAGTAACCCTAGGGTTTAAAACTTACCCTACTCGGATTATAATTTAACTTTGGTTTCAAAATCCAACTTTTACTTTCTTTTGGAAAACTCCATATTTTATGTACAAAAATCCTTTGTTCAACGTCTGAAAATTTGTAACTATCGAGTAGGATTTGTAAAAATTATTGAATGTTGGAAACTACCTTTGGAACAGTTTCTCACTGCCAATTTATTAGTGTATGTGCTAAAATATCCTTTTCCTGTACTGTTTTAGAAAATCTTGTGTAGAAATTTCATGTTTCCTGCACAGTTTTTGAAATACAATTTTATTTAAAAATCTAGGTCGAATCTGAAAAAGTTTTGTTCATAAAAGTTTTAGATCTCAAAAAAACCTACAACTTTTGTGTTTTACTCAAAACCTAGTTCGGATTATAACCCTTTCTTATCCCTTGTTGAACCCACCTGGCCGTGCATGAAGTCTGGGCACAGTCAAGTTCGGATTTTTGTAAAAACTGAGGCCATTGGAGCCTTATTTTGGAAAACGGTCATCATTTTCCCCTTGGAAAAACCCTTCTCTACAACTTTCATGTTTTACATTTTTCAAAATTCGGCCTCCAAGGACCTCAAAATCTGCTTTCCAGAAAACTGGCCAGTTTTACCCGAACTGGTAGTTTTTATGGTTACATTCATTTTACGTCCTATTACGCGCACTCTACCTCAATCGGCCGCAGCCGAGAGCCTATACCAGTCATGCAGCACTTTTCTATCGTAAGCCTTGTCATCATACATAATTGGGGACATTCATCATCATCATACATTAAGCATAAAAACCCTAATAGTCATGCAAGCATAAGCACATAAATCAAACCACCCATAAACCCTAATCAATCACAAAACCTAAAATCTAATCTAGGGTAATAAATTAAATTGAGCTTATGCTCTTACAAATTCAACTTGAAATACACTTAAATTTCAAATTGAAGCTCAATTTAAAAGCTTAGAGCCAAGAGATTTTTACCTTGATCAATACAAGGGAGTTGGCTTGATTTGGCTTCAAATTCTCCTTTCTCCTTGGCTCCTCAACAACTGGCCTTCCCTTGCCAAAGGGGTTCCAAAATTTTTCAGCCACCTAGCTTGTTCCTTCCTCACTTTTCCTTCCCTTCCACAACCGGCCTTTATCCTAAAATGGATACCAAAATTTGTTTTCAACTTCTTACTTGTTGTTCTAACTAAAATCCGACCACCCTAAGTCTTTCCCTTTTGGAATTTTTTTTTCTTCTTCATTCCTTTCTTGGATTCGGTTTTTGAGAGTGAAATTGTGGAGAAATTTGGGCATAGTTTAGTTGTGTTTTTCAAATTTTGTGAATAAAATGAGTCACCCACACCACCTATTTATAGGTGATGGAAACTTCTCCAAATTGCCAAGAAGTTCTCAAAAATTTTATTATTTGCTCAAGGGGGGTCTTAGGTGGCCGGCCATTAGCTCTAGAAACTCCCCCTAATTCTTTCCAAAATTTATTTTAATGAAAGAAATGATGTCATAATATTTGGATAAGGTGATGCAAGCTTCATTAAAGCTTGTTTGGCCTTTTTCCTTAATATGCTGTCCATTTTTATGCCAACATAGATATCTGCAATACTGTGCTTACTAATGCACAGTACTGTTATACTGAATTACAGTCCAAAATTCATCTGTGTAAAAATGAACTGTATAAAAATTTTCTTATAACTTAAAGTCAATTGGCCCTTGGTACCCTAAATAATGTGCTTGATTTTTCTATAGTGGTTTTAAATCTTATTCATACTATCTTGTCCGTGAAGACGGTTTCTGCAGTATATTTTTCATACTGCTAATTATATTACATTACCTTCATGCTTTTGACTTTTCTGGTCAACTATTGACTTTCTTGTCAACCATTGACTTTCTTGTCAACTATTGACTTTCTTGATCAAATTTTGACCAATATAAAATCATAAAATTTTCTATCATTTTTGCCTAAAAGGTCACATGCTTGGCTAAGCAATCATTTTTAAGTCTTATAAAATTATAAGAACTCACAAAACTTAATAAAAACCCTTAATCGGGCTCTTTCATAAATACCTTCATGGTACAAGTTAAATTTCTTTACAAGAAATCATAACGTCGTAAAAATCAGTTATTACAGAAGCCACGGATACACTTGTTGATGCACTTGGTTCTTTTGAAACTCTGTTGTTTAGAAACAATGAAACCGCCGACGAGCTTCGGACATCACTATTTGCACATCCGAAGGAAATGGAGAGTGCTATGTCTTCCATGGATACAACTATTTTCTATATCAAGCGGAATGGGTGCCTTTCTCTTCTTACAAATCTTCTGCGTTTCCTTGATGAGCTTCTTCCTAGTGTGATGAATAAAGTAACAATATAGGAACTATATCTCGGAATGGCTACATTGATATTTTGCACCGCTTCAAGTTCATATAAGCCTTATTCAGTAAAAATGAGACCGCTAAACTTGTTAATTGTTGATGAAGCTCAACAGATGAAAGAGTGTGAATTCTCAATTCCTTTACAGCTACCTGGTCTTCAGCAGGCTATTCTTTTTGGTGGCCACTGTCAACTACCAGCATCCGTCACTACCAAAGTAAGTATTTGTGTCATTAATTTGTCTTAATATCTAAAATCTTTATAGACAGAAAATTTTCTTTTGTTTATTTATAATTATTATTTTCTTTTTCCCTTTCTGTGAAGGTCTCTGCCGGAGCTGGTTTCGGAAGAAGTTTTTCAAACGCTTGAGCTTGAAGGGTCATCCGATACAATTTCTGAACATACAGTATAGGATGCATCCATTCATAAACTTGTTTCCGTGTTCCAAATTCTATACCGAACCGATTTCGGATGCCTCAATTGTCAGAAATAACAATTACTCAAAATCCTATCTTCCGGGTCCACTTTTTGGTCCTTATTCTTTCATTAACATTTCTTGTGGAAATGAAGAAATGGATGACGTTCAATATGGCAGGAAAAATATGGTTGAGGTTGCTGTTGTGACCAAAATTGTGCAGAATCTGTATAGAGGTGTGTAAATTCGATGTTTGGCATCTATATTACTCTTTTTAAATTCTTTTTCTTTTTTTCTAATTTTTTTTTTTTTTTTTTTTTTTTTTTTTTTTTTTAAACATGAAAGACAATTCTTTTATCGCTTGACTTTAATGAACGAAGAGTACCTTGAAATTCACTTTGCTTTTTGCTTGTCTTTTCTACTAGCTTGGAAGGACCAGAGAAAGAAGGTTAGCATCCGTGTAACATCGCCGTACACCGCGCAATTTGCTGAAATACAAGGGTCATCTTTTCTTGAAAGGCTTATAAGCCAGGAATGGAATGAGAATGCAGTATTCGATTTTGAATTTGGTTGGCAACCACAGTTTATTGGTGCTCTCGAATTTGTCGCGTGCGTCGTTTCTGAGCTTCTTTGTAATGAGCAAGATGCAAAGACATGGATCGGAAAGTCAAAATTCAGCTCTGAGTGCCATCAGCTGCTAGTATTGAGACTGTTTGTTGATCTTTGTTTGCTTTATGTTAAGTAGGGGAAGTACTACGATTTACTTTTCGAAATGATGGGCAGGACAGACATTACTTCTCGATTACCACGGGGTTCTACGAAAGTATTCGGAATCTGAAACCAGGGAATGTGGATGAAAATGTCGATGTTCTTTTCTTTGCTTTCAGAAACATTGGGAATCCTCTGGTTGTAGTGAGTTCAGGAAGAAGTTCTGCCTACAAAACTTCAGATGCAATCTTTGTAGACCTCGAGGCTCACCGAGGAAGATAGAAGTTGATCGGCATAACGTTCAACTAGAGTTCAGGTATGCTTTTAACTCCTGCTTCGCTACTCTGTTAAAATTTCAGTTGAAAACAATCGGAATATATGGAAAAAAGAGGCTAAACATAGATTTTGATTGTTTCTTGTATTCCTTTTCTATCCTTGTTATATACAGTCCATATTCTTATACACATAATTTTAATTTCTCAGGTTTTGCCACCTTCATTGTAACCGATCAAACTCTTGCGGATAACAGCGGAAAAGTTACCTCCAATTCCAAAGACCCAGAGTGGAATAGAGAAGAATCGGTAGCTCCAATGTTTTTCTTTTCAGACATATATTTCGAAGGTTTACACTCTGATTTTGTAAAGAACGTAGTTTTGCTGCCATTTAATCACTCTTGTAACACTGAGGAATTATGTGCTACATCTCATTATTAAATTTCAATTCAGCTTGTATTCCGGATTAGTTAAATGATAAAAATAAAAAATAAAATTGTGACACGAGTATTTAATTCATGGATTTTAGGAACATGAAAACTGACGGGAACAAAAGAACGAAGTTGTGTCGTTTCTACCCACCTAATTTTGAGAATGTCCATACTTTTTGGTTTCTAAAAGAGATGAGAACGTCCCCGAACAGATGAGATTTTTGATTCTCTATTTCCCTAGTGCTATTGAGTCTTGGCCCTCGATTGATCGAAAAAATTCATTGATTGTCAGAGTTTTGTCAAAAAGAGCCTTACATGTGCTTGATTTTAATGTACCGAGATATATCCCGTTATCGAGCCTCAGCATACGTCTTTTCTTTTGAGCATCGTCAGATTTTACTAGTGAATCCATTCTTGTTGAAGGGTTTTGTCTCATGTAATATGAGGTTTCTTTTGTTTGATACTTTTGTATCTCTTTAATGAGTTTAATGAAATTTTCCTTTAAAGAAAGGAAAAAAAAAAAAAAAAAACCTTAATTTTTAAAGTTATAGTAGTAAATAGCATAGTCTTAATAAATCCATATAAAAAAAAATTTGTTAGACACCGACTATAATCTTAGTTGTCATGTCAACAATTTTGTTAACTTTATTGAAGGCAGCAAAAGAAAAGGACGTTTTAAATTGTTTTATAAAAATCAGAGGGCATTTAAACTATTTTAAGAATTTGGAAGGGAAAATGAACGAATTTGCATAATTCAGAGAATTTATAAAATCAACAATTACATAAAACGTGTGTGAAACTGAATTTTAATACTTAATCAATAACCTTTTATCATGTTAAGAGAAATAAATCTTATGCATAGAATTTGGTCTAGTGGAATTATGGTATGCAACTATAATAAAAGGGAAAAAATTAGGTTGAGTGGCCTTTTTCAGTCACATATTTTAATAGATAACCCAACTTTTTTTTTATTTAGTAAAATGACCGTTTGTCAATTTTCTAAATTTGATTAATCAGCAATTGACTAAGAAATTTAGTGATTTACGTTATGATCAATCAATAATTGATGATCAATCACTGATTGACCAAATTAATTATACTATGTGGTCAATCACAGATTAACCATTTAAGAAAATTGATTGACCATTTAAAAAAAATAACCTTTTAATTAATTTTTAAAAATTTCAGTCTTAAAAAACTTTAAAGAAAAAAGACTATTTAGCTATAAATTTTATGAAAGGGTGATTCTATTAATATCCCCTCCTAACTCTCTACACTCTCTATAAAAATAAAATAATTATAATAATAATAAAAATAATTGGCCCAAATAATTTCTCAAATCTTTAAAAGGTTATGGTTTGGTCCCTTTTTACCGAGACGACCCTAAACTTCTATTTTCTTGGTCATTTCGGTCATTTCTGTTAAATTTCTAACGGAATGAGTTATGTACATAGCATGGGATCTAATTTGAGAGGGTATTTTTGTAATTCAATAATAATATGTTTGAAAAAATAAATAATCATAAAAAATTAAATAGTAATTGACCCAAATAATCACTGAACTCTTTAAGAGATTATACTTCGATCCCTTTTTTTTTTTTTTTTTTTTTTTTCCGTGTTGACCCTAAACTCTAAAAAAAGGTGACAGTTTGATCATTTCTGTTGAATTCTGTTAAAAAACTAACGGAATAGTCATGCGAGAAGCACGTTTTGTGCTTTTTGAAGGAAAATACCCCTAAAATGACAAAAATATCCTTATTCATATAAAAACAATAAAAAAAAATAAAAAGAGAAGAGAGAGAGCTAATCTTAAAGCTCCCCAACCCCCCCCCCCCCTCTCTCCCCTCCCCTACCTCCCACTTCCACTGCCCCACCACTCCCCTGCCCCACAGATCTGATGCTGGAGCCGGAGCCGGAGGCCGTCTCTCCATTTCTCCCTCTTTCTCCCCCCCACCTTTTGCAGCCGCTTGCCGCGATCTGGGTCCCCCCAGCATGATCTGTGACCCCCCCCCCCCTCCCGCCGACGTGATCTGGGCCCTCCCTCCCTACCTTTTGCAGTCGCCCACAACGATTTCTTAATTCATGATTTTGTTGGTATAGTAATTTAATATTTTATATGTTAGAAACATATCTTAGGGCTGTTTTGGTGTGTATGAATCATGTACGTTGTGGTGATAATTTTTATATTTTTAATGAATTTTCGGATTTGACCACTGTTATTGAAAATTTTCAGATTTTATAATAAGTTTTCCAAACTATTTTTAAGGGTGAAAACGGACTCAATTTTTAACGAATTTGATATTTTTGGAAAACCCTGGATGTCTATTTTCATTTGAAATTAGTTTCATATCGTTTGGAGATATATATGAAGTTTTATGATTTTTCAAAGAGGGAGAGGTTGACTGCCAGATTTTGTAAAATTTTAGTGATCAATTTTCAAAATTGTTTTTGAGGATCCAAACGTCTTCATTTTTAACAAATTTCATATTGCTAGAAACTATGGATGTCTACTTTCATTAGGAATCAGTTCAGATCATTTGGAGACATATGTGAATTTTTGTGATTTTTCAAATAGGCAGAGGTCCGGTTGCCAGTTTCTGTAAAATTTTAATAATCAGATTCAAAACTCTTTTTGAGGGTCCAAACGGTCTCCATTTTTAACGAATTAGGTACCTTAAAAAGATCTGGATGTCTATTTTTTTTTACAATTGGTTTGAGATCTTTTGGAGTCCTATATGAATTTTTATAAATTTTTGAAGGGACAGAGGTCTGACTAGCAGTTCTTGTAAAGTTTTGTAATTTTGTAAAATTGTTCAAATTTTGTGTTTTGATGTTATTGAATGATGAAAAAGGGCCTAATAGGCGCTGTTATGATATGATGGATGTGTTTGATGAATTATTATGATCTTTTGTTGATTTTACTATATTTATTATCTATGGCATGAACGGTTCTAAAGGGGAGCACCCGAGATCTCAATCGCGCGTCATCATAGGAAAATTTGAAAATGTTAAATAAGGCGTTTATGTAATATCCAAAATTTTTACGAACTCATGATTTTCTTGTATATAAGAAATCTAAAGCTCGTATTATGTGTTTATGTGCAATTTTATGAAAATTATGAATACCAATACAAAATTCATAGTTTTATCAGTATGGAGTTGAGTTCTCGGTAAATTAATTACGAGACTCCATAAGAGGCCTTTTAAGGAAAAATGCATGACGAAATTTCATAAATTTATGATGGTCAAAGTTTGATCGAAAAAAATCAAAGTTGACCAGAATAGTCAAAGGTTGACCAAAGAAGTCAAACATAAGACGGTACTGTGATTCAATCAGCAGTATGGGAAATACACTGTGAAAACCGTCTTTACAGACAAAATAGTATAATTAAGTTTTAAAACCACCATAGAAAAATCAAGCACCTAAAATAGGATATTAAGGGGCAAAGGGCTTTAAATAAAAAGAAAAATTTTTATACAGTCCAACTATACACAGATAAATTTTGGACTGAAGTTCAGTATAGCAGTACTGAATTGTACTGTGTATTAGTAAACATAGTATTAGAAATATCTGTGTTGGTTTAAAATGGACTGCTTATTGGAGAAAGTAGCCAAACAAGGCCTTAGTGTGACATCAATTTTATTTGGATTTATGACATCATAATTCCATGAACCAAGCATGTAAAGACAAGTGTCTTGTTCTAGAACATTCTTCCTTGTTCTCCAAACTTCATGGCCGGCCACCTAGCATGCCTTTTTGGCAAATTTTCAAAAAAATTTAGGGGTCAAATTGCAATTTTTAAAAGTTCCCTTTTGCCTATAAATATGGGTGACTTTTATTCATTTTATTCAAAATCCTAGCCAAACTCTTGTCTTTCTTCTTCACAAAAAAAACCGACCAATAGGGAAAGAAAAGGGAGAAGAGAAAAATCAAAATTTCCAAAGGGGTTTTGCTTAGGAGAATTCGGATTTGAGCTAGAGCCAAGAAAAAGTTTGAAAAAAATTTTTGGAACCCATTGTGGCCAAGTGGCCGGCTGTGATAAGGAGGAAAGGTAAGGAAAAATGTTATTTGGTTTTGGTTGATTTTGGTTCAAGGAAATACCAAAGAATTAACTAAAATTTTGGTGCAAGATTTGGTGGAGGAACCGGTTGGTGGCAGCCAAGGAAAAGAAAGAAAAGTTTTGGGATCCAAGCTTGAGAAATCAATTCCAAACCCTATAGGTAATCTTTCCAACCCTAAGCTTTAATTTGAGCTTTCAATTTGGAATTTAGTTGTATTTCAAGTTGAAAAATGTAAGAGCATAAGCTCAAGTTTTCTGTGCCCTAGATTTGTTAGGTGTGGTGCTTGATTTAGGTATTAAGGGTGGTTGGTTTGATTTTGTGCTTTGCTTTTTGATTTATGCTTGTTGGATAGGTTGCATGCTAGATGTAAATGGTTGTGTGTCCCCTGATTTTTGGTCCAAAATCTGCCCTAGGCAGTGCATGTTTGGCTGCTAGCTTAAGGGTGGATGATTGATGCTTGTTGGAATGAGATGCAAAAGTTAGAACCATGCAAACCTAGGATTAGAACTTTTTGGGTTTGGTTTGCATGGACCCGTTTGAGCTGCATGTGAGTGTATGTGGGACGTTAGAATACGCTGCATGCTTGCTATCTAGGCTCCCGCAAGTTCGGTTGAGGTAGTTTGCGCGAAATAGGACGTAAACCGGACTTAACAACCGAAACTGCCAGTTCGGATTCGAAACTGGCCAGTCTCGGGAAAGTGGAAATTTGAGGTCTTTAGAGGCCGAATTGGGTAAAACGTAAAACACGAAAGTTGTTCAGAACGATTTTTCCTAGGGGACAACGTGGGCAGAATCCCAAAATGAGGCTCCAATGGCCTCCGTTTCTATAAAAACCCGAGGCTGGTCTGCCCAGACCCAATTAACATGATTAGCCAGTTTCAAACAAAAACTGACAAAAATACAAGCAGAACTAGATTTTTCGTAAAACACGAAAGTTTTAGAATTTTTCGAGAGCTACAACTTTCGTGAAAACAAGTTTTTCAAATTCAGAGTGGATCTTTAAAACTGACACTGTTTTACGAGGGGTGTTCAGCGAACCGAAAATTCCTGTACATGAATTTTTACAAACATTTCCGAAAAACTGTATTTTGTTTAAAACCGCTATTTTAAGTATAAAAACTGTTCCAAAGGTAGTTTTTAACCTTAAATGACTTTTATAAAGATCCATTTCAAAAATATGAATTTTTACAAGAAGATTAAGGAAATTTTGAAGCTAATTACACAAGATTTCCAAAAAGTAAGAAAATAGAATTTTTGAGATAAATTGTAAACAAACCAATTACGGACAGTAACCAGGAATAATACCCGAGTTACTGGGCTTAGCCCCAAAGCCCAAGGTTTTTAAGAAAACCTAGCGATACGTCAAGGGCCTAGCCAAGAGGTTATCCAACGTAGCCTCTTAAGGAATAATCAAAGTTCGATTATTCTTAAACAGTAGGATGACTAATTGTGACCAAGTGAGATACCAGGTATCGGGGACATACAACTAAGATTTTGTAGGCATGTTGGTTAGGACACCAACATTCCATAGCAAGAATTAGACTCTTATCTATATCCTTCATCAAGCAGGAGGAAACCTGCAGCTGTACCCGGAAGAGGAGCAGCATTACTTACGACATAGTAAAAGAGGCAAGTATCAAACCTCACCTACAGTATGAAAATAGTAAAGACTGTTTTCAAATATACTATATTTTCAAGTATACATGCTATATTGGGCTATGATAAGTGATGCCATGATGTGTAATGCTATGCTATGGCTATGATATGCTAAGTTATGTTATGACATGTTATACCATGTTTACAAAAGTGCCATGTTTACAGAAGTGCCATGTTACAGAAGTGCCATGTTTACAAAAATACCATGTTTTCAGAAAGGACATGTTTTCAAGAAGGCCATGTTATGGCATATGTTGAGTATGATATGACATAGTGACATCATGAAGCATGTTCACTAATGTTAAATCACATGGTAAGATAATTAAGTAAGGTGTCGTACCAACCTCCCGTGATCGTGGAGGCTACATGATTCAGTGGTGATATTTACCTTCCGTGATCGAGATCCGTGATCGTGAAGGGGTCAAGTTATAATTCCCAGAACTGTTAGGGCCTTGCAAACCCTAGCTTTGTCTGGAGGCTGCGCGCTTTTGGTACGGACACTATGGGCCCACATGTTGAGATAAGATAATAAAGATTGAGTCTATAATGAAACATAAGACATTCAATCAATCATAAATGGTTCATGCATGAGTTTCGTGATGATGGGCATGTTTCTTTTTAAAGATGTTTGAAATATTTTGTGAGATTATGTTTGAACTTGCTGGGCGAAAGCTCACTCTTATATTTCATACTGTAGGTAAGAAGCCTGCAGCTTAAGTGGTGGGCTATGCGGACGATGCGGCGGGTGAAGGGCGGTGTGGGATACCACTACGCATAATTTTCCGCATTCAATATGTTAATACTTCAAAAAGTATATTATGTTTTGTTATATGTATGAAGTTTGAAGACTTAAAATTTTACTTTCAAAATGGTATGTATGCTTAACAAGTTTTTCTCTACAAGATGACGTATGTGAATATGTTTAAAAAAAAAAAAAATTTCTCAAATTTTCAAGTAAAGAACAAGTATGTATGGTGTCGACCTGGCTTGGGAAGTCGGGGCGTCACAGTTTATGTAAGTACACTCTCACCTGCAACATGAATTAAAAATTTGAGAAGTATATATTTTGATGATGATGATGATGATGTTATGATGTTCTTAAATAATACCTCTCTTATGATAACGTTTTGATAAAAAGTATATATATATATTGTATGTAAATGTATTTTTATGTTTTAAAATGGCGTTGTACACCCTTAATGATGATGATGTCCGGTGAGTAGACTATTGTCACCGTTGGTTTAGGATTTGCTACCACACTCCTTCCATGACTAGCGTGCTATGATGGTACAATACCGGGCCCAATATTGTTGGAAAAATCAGATCGGTAATCAGAGTTACGGCGCAGTGGAAGTTTTAAAAATTTTATGCCGTTTCCGGAAAAGAATCTCATGATGCATATAACAATAAATTAAATTTATGATCAAGCGTACCTTTATTCTTGGATTCCGGAATTACTAGAGCGTTTGACCAACGTGTCTTCTCTATTATTCTCGAGTTCCACGTCTCAGAGTGTGTGTGGGCACACGTTCTATGAATCCAAGCGACCGGTAATGCTTTTCGAAGTCTAGATCCCTCCTTCTCAATTCCGATGTACCTCGTTGAGAATATGATCAACCTTCTTCCTTCAAAACTACAAAACAGGAACCGGTTAACCTTCTTATGAAAATAATCACTCGGTTTAACCTTCCTTTCAGTTTTGGTTCAATAGAATTTTCTCTCTTTTTCTTTCTCACAAGATAGCCGAATTTTGATGTTCCGGAAAAACTAAATTTTTTCCTTTTCTCCAAAAACGTTTTTTGCTCTTGAAAAATTACCAAAAAATTAATTTTTCATAAATCCCTAGCCTTTATATAGAAGTCCAATTCTTTTTCAAAATTCATCTCAAAAAAAAAAATAATAATAATAATAATTATTATTATTTTTCTGGATAAATTTTGAATCAAAAGATCATACAACTTTAGGGCTAGATTCATTGAACCTAAAAATGTTTTTCAAAGAGGAAATCTTCCTCAAAAAATTCGGCCACATTGAGTTTGTTAAGCTAGATTGGTGATTCAAATTTTAAATCAAGAATCTAGACTAGTCAAAAGATCCTAGTCTTATCTAGATTCAAATTCCTTTTAAACCTTTTTGAATTTAAATAAGATTTACTTATTTGAATTAATATTTTCCATAAGCATTAACCATATTAATTAATTTAAATCAATGAAATATTTCAAATTTCCTTTCCTCAAAAAAACGTGAACCACTTTTAATTAGGAAAGAAAAATACATGAAATAATCTCCATTATTTAAATCAATTAATAATTTAATGTTAGGAATTTATTTGAATAATTTTGAAACAAAATTTTTCTTCCCTCCACCTATCTAAAAACCGTGCACCTTATTGAGATTAGGAGAGAAAAATTTGTTTTTCCAAAATTAAATAATCCAAACACAATCTTATTTCCAAAATTCAAATTAACCAATCACATGTTGACAAATCATTTGTCTACAAATTTTACATGTCCAATCCTTTCTGGATTGCATGTTAGAGAGTAACATGTCTTAATAGACATTACTAAATTCTATTTAAATTTACCGATCTCATAAGGAACAAATCCCGAGACGCTTTATGGAACTATGCGAGCTAATAGAGGGACCCGATGGAAATATGTAAAGAGGCTCCTATAATTGTGAAAAATTAATCCCAGATTAATTATTCATCAATTATCAACTTCAAAACTATTCCACTAAAAGTTTGAAGCTGAACTCCTGTTTACATACCGTATTACGAAAGCTCTATCACGTAGTGCTTCTTCCATGATTTATTCATCGCTTGCTTAATCCCCATATGTCATCCATGATTGAATTAAGGACTTTTTCCGTTTTACCTTTTCAATCATTTTAACTTAAAGTTCCATTATTCTCTATTGAAAGAATCACCAATTATAAAACCATACAATTGGTAAACCACCAGAGAACATAAAGTAAACCGATGGCCAAGATCTTGTTATACTATCTTTCAATCCCCAAATAATGCCTTTAAGTAGATAACATTTACTATCGTTAAGATAGCTATGGATTCCGTATCTATGAATCTTGATTTCTCCATCCATAAGTCATGCACCCAAAACACAAGTATATTGACCATGAATTAATAGTGTCTCACCTGTAGTGCATTAAAGTACAAAAGTCATTGATGCGAATTCAAGTAATCATTTCAGGATTAAGATTAATGCAGGATGATAATCAAAGTGTCATTGATTCTTATAAACGGAATTATTAAACCGAATCAATTAACACTTTAGGTCCAGTCCAATGTCATACCTCAATACTGGTATACATTAAAGTTTCTAGTCGGAACCTATCCGATGGTCAAGACAAACCATCCCTCCAAGGAAGTAGACAACTTGTACAATCTTATCATGAATAAGATCCCCAAATCTTATTCCATCGATTGCGGACTATTTATTTAGACTGTTATCAAATTACCACGTCTTCTATGTATACCCCGTATACATATGGTAATCTGATATATTACCAACAGTCAAGGAGTATTTTATGTTTGCTCAAAATAACCATACAATCAACAAATGAAAGTAAATATGACACATCTTATTAAACATAAATAACCTTCTCTTATTAATATCAAAATGTCATATTTACAGAAAATCCCTAATATTGATTTTCTATCTTTAGGGCACATTTAGATCCCAACAATCTCCCACTTGCCTAAGCGAGTAAATGTGACATATTACGCATCCCCATGCTTTCAACGTGTTCTTCGAATCTTCTGGCCACCAAAGTCTTCGTGAACGGGTCAGCAAGATTGTCCTCTGATGCGATTTTGCAAACCGTCACATTTCCACTCTCAACAAAGCCTCTGATGATGTGATATTTTCTGTCAATGTGCTTACTCCTCTTACGATGCCTAGGATCCTTGGTATTAGCTACTGCTACACTGTTGTCACAGTAGAGCACTATAGCTTTATCCATACCAGGAACGACCTCAAGATCACCAAGGAACCTACGGAGCCATACCGTTTCCTTTGATGCCTCACTGGCTGCCACATACTTGGCTTCCATGGTCGAGTCAGCAATGCAAGATTGCTTAATACTCCTCCACACAACGGCACCACCTCCAAGGGTAAAAACAGATCCTGAAGTCGATTTCCTTGAATATTGATCTGATTGAAAATCGGAATCAGTGTATCCTCTAGGAACAATGTCCTGACCGGAATACACAAGCATATAGTCCTTCGTTCTCCGTAGATACTTGAGTATATGCTTGACTGCACCCCAATAGTTCGGTCCCGGATTCGACTGATATCGACTTACCATACCAACCGCAAAACAAATGTCATGCCTAGTGCATAACATAGCGTACATAAGACTACCTACTGCTGATGCATAAGGTACGTTTTTCATACGGTCCCTTTCTTCCGATGTCTTGGGACAGTCATCTCTAGAAAGTTTGATTCCAATCCTGAAAGGTTTGGCACCTTTCTTGGAATCTTTCATAGAAAACCTCTCAAGTACTTTGTCAATGTATGAAGCTTGAGAGAGTGCTATCGTTTTGTTCTTTCTATCTCTAAAGAGTTGAATACCAAGAACATAACTAGCCTCTCCTAAGTCCTTCATGTCAAACTGTTTGGCTAACCAAACTTTGACAGATGATAATGTTGCCACATCGTTTCCAATAAGCAATATATCATCCACATAAAGTATAAGGAAAACCACTTTCTCATTCTTGATACATTTATAAACACATGGTTCATCAATGTTTTGTTCGAATCCATAGGTTTTGATCGCTTGATCAAACCTAATATTCCAAGAACGAGATGCTTGCTTTAATCCATAAATGGATTTAAGCAACTTGCATACTTTATCTTCTTGGCCTTTTGCCTTGAACCCGTCTGGTTGTATCATATAGATATCTTCTTCAAGAGAGCCATTCAAGAAAGCTGTCTTGACATCCATTTGCCAGATCTCATAATCGAGAGCAGCCGCAATGGATAAAAGAATGCGGATTGACTTGAGCATTGCTACAGGCGAGAAGGTTTCTTCATAGTCGATTTCTTCTTTTTGCGTATAGCCCTTCGCTACAAGTCTTGCCTTGAAAGTTTCCACTTTCCCATCCACACCTCTCTTCCTCTTGTATACCCACTTACACCCAATCGGTTTTATGCCTTGGGGTAAGTCTACAAGTATCCAGACCCCGTTGGAATACATAGATTCCATCTCGGTGTTCATAGCTATTTGCCAAAGACTAGAATCAACATCCTCCATAGCTTCTTTGTACGTAGCTGGATCATCATGTTCTATGGATTCTGCTTCAAAAACTTCACCATTGAACATGTACCTATCAGGTTCCCTGATAATCCTCCCACTACGACGAAGCTCCCATGGTTGTTGATTCTTTAGCGGTTTTTCCACAGGGTTTTCTGTGACTTTAGGAACATCCAAACCCGAAGTCATCTCCTCAAGCACTACTTTGCTACGAGGTTTAAAGTCTTCTATGTAACTTTCCTCCAGGAATGTTGCATGTGTATAAACGAAGACTTTATTTTGCTTCGGATTATAGAACAGACCACCTTTTGTCCCTTTTGGATAGCCAACAAACAAGCACACTTCTGATCGCGACTCCAACTTCTTCGCTTCCTTATCCAGGACGTGTGCTGGACAACCCCAAATTCGAATATGATTCAAATTAGATTTCCTACTCGTCCATAACTCGTAAGGAGTTTTAGGAACCGATTTGGAGGGAACGTTATTCAAAAGATAGCATGCAGTTTGTATGGCGTGCCCCCAAAATGACAAAGGTAATGTGGAGTAACTCATCATAGACCGGACCATATCCAATAGGGTCCTATTCCTTCTCTCAGCTACACCATTCTGTTGAGGAGTACCAGGTGCAGTTAATTGGGATTGTATCCCATTCTCTATCAAATATCCTAAGAACTCATCCGATAGGTATTCCCCACCTCGATCCGATCGAAGTGTCTTAATGGACTTGCCTAATTGTTTCTCCGCTTCAGCCCGAAATTCTTTGAACTTGTCAAAGGCTTCGCTTTTGCGGATCATCAAATAAACATATCCATACCTCGAGTAATCATCAATAAAAGTGATATAATACTCATGCCCACCACGTGCTTCTATGTTCATGGGACCACAAACATCCGTATGCACTAGTTCTAAAAGTTCCTCAACACGACTGTCCTTGGCAGCAAAATGCCGTTTAGTCATCTTGCCCTCCAAACAGGATTCACATTGTGGCCAAGGTTCAACCTCATACAAGTCAACGCATTCCTCCTTTACCATCCTTTGAATTCTGTTAAGGCTTATGTGACCAAGTCGTAAATGTCAAAGATATGATTTGTTAGAGTGAGAAGACTTATGTCTTTTAGAGTTCTTTTCCAATTCTGTATCAAGCAGTGAGTGTATCTTAGGTTTTAATAAAATAAAGATTTCCATGCATCCATCCATTACAGATAAGAGAATTGTTTTTCCTAATAATAACTTTATTATTAAAAGAAACTGAATAAGAATCTTTAATCAAACAAGCTACCGAAATTAGGTTCCTCTTGAAACTAGGAACATAAAAACAATAACTCAAAACAATAAACCTAAATTCATCAAAATAAAGATGCACTTCTCCCACTGCTTCAGCACGCACCAACGTCCCATCACCGGTTCTTAACGTGAAGTTCTCCTCATGCAGACTTCTCGTTACCTTGAACCCCTGTAGAGAAATACAAACATGGTTAGTAGCTCCAGAATCTATAACCCAATTGTCCTTAGATTCTTCCACTAAACAACCCTCAAGATACAGAACATCGAAATTACCTTTTTGCTTTAGCATGGACAGGTATTCTCGACAATCCTTCTTGAAATGTCCTTTCTTCCCACAGTGAAAACACTTAACCTTTTTGGGATCCACCTTCCGCTTCTTAGTCTTAGTAGACTTCTTAGTAGCAAGTGCATCCACAGCAGGTTTCTTCCCCTTGTTCTTCCCCTTTTCCTTCTTCCTTTTGGGATTAGGAGCAGGCGAACTAGGTTCAGCCACATTCGCCTCAGCCTTAGATCCAGAACCGTTAAAAATGTTCTCAAAGGCTTGCAACTCTTTCATTAATTCCGTTAAAGACATCTCGTTCCTGTTAAGGTTGTAAGATGCCTGAAACAAATCGAAATCCTTGGACAAGGTTTGGAAAACCATGACCAATTGAGTTGCAGAATCGATCTCAGCCCCATTTGTCTGAGCTTCAGACAAATAAGCCATGACTTTCATCATGTGCTCCTTGATGGGAGTTCCAACCTTCTGCCTGCAGTTCATGAGACCTTTGATAGCATCGGTCTTAGCCTGGATAGTTTGTTCACCAAACATTTCCTTTAGGTTATCTATGATCTGCCTAGCAGTTTGATGCTGTTCATGCTGTTTCTGGAGCACGTTAGACATGCTCGCCCGAATATAGCACATAGCACTTAGGTTGGAATTGTCCCAGCGTTCAAGCGCTACAAAATCCCTATCAGGAGCATCGATCGCAGGCGTGGGTGGTCTAGGTTGGGTTAGGACGATAACTGTGTTTCTCAAAGTTTAGGACGATAAGCAAGTTCCTTTTCCAGTCATTAAAATTTTCGCCGGTTAATTTGTTTTGCGTAAGTATCACAGATAAAGGGCTCGACATTTTGATCTATAATAAGAAAACATGTAATAAGTACGAGCAAACATCCTATTAGTTTATAAAATATGGTTTTGTAATTAAACAAAAAGATCTATATGCAATCTAAATGTTTATGTATAAAACCCTTAAAACACATACCTTACAACGATAATTCTTAGCTTCCGCTTTCTAAGCTACCGAGGGGTAGTCATAGAATAACTAGTCAAGAACACGGATCCCTTCCGATTAATACATATTTGTCCATGAAACAAATTCCATATAATATATATTAACTATCGTTTATTTGGCCACTACTTTATATAACAGAGCCTCGAGGGAGGTGTAACGACCCGCCTAGCACAGGCCGTTACCATACATACATACATACATATCGTACTTAAATACTTAGCTTAAACAGCGGAAATTTTTTTTTTATACGGTGTATATGCATATCTTATGAACATAAACATTTAGACATTAAATAAAGTTGTTTGGATATAAATAAAACCCATAAAATAATTACAAAATAATATCAATACGCGTAGCGGTTTATTCCCACATTTCACAGTCCGCCAGTCCATGCCCTCCATCTTGTATCACGGGTTGCTGCCAGGCTGCTTACCTACAGCATAGACGTAAGACAGTGAGCTTTCGCTCAGCAAGTACAACATTTATACCGTGATTAAACAAAACATATTCTACAAATCCTAACTAGCATAACCTAACAGAACATAACTTATCTTAACATATGCATGAGCCATTTATGCTTCATTATGCTTTCTTATTTAATCATAACTTACTTTCTTAACTTATCTTAACTTATCTTATGGGCCCCATAACGTAAGTGTTCGTACCGGGCGCGCAACTATGAATTGGTTGGGGCGGCCAGTCCTTTTCCAACTCAATCCATAGTCCAACCCGACCTATTGCGGGTCGGTACGACACTGGCAAGCTTACTTGCCATCTTAACTTTCATTGTCTCATACTTATTTGGTGAACATGCATCGTGATGTTTCACATAATTAAATAGCAGTTTATCTCATAATCTTATCATAGCATACTTACATAATATGCATCTATAGCATTTTCTAATTTCATAACATTTTTCATGACATTTCTAAACCCTAACATACAATCATAACATATAACTTTTTATAACACATAACATACCATAGCATTATTCATGGCATTTTCTAACACATAACATATAACTTTTCATAGCATTTAACATGTAACATTTATAAAACACATAGCATTTACACACATACTTAGGCAAGTATACACAACAAAGCCTATGCTGTAGGCGGAGTTGTACTTACCTCGATAATGATTGTTGTGTCCACTATCTAGCTTGAGCTCGTCGGGACACCGTCGCGTATTATATTCGGTTATCAATTAAGAGTAAGGGTTAGAAATGTTGGTAATAAACCAACACTCTTATATAACCTTAGGTATATACTCTTACTTAATCTTACGTTATCCTACTTGGTTACATTGAGTAACCCTAGGGTTTAAATCTATCCTAATCGAATTATTTATTTTATTTTATTCTAGCTTTAAATTTCCAAATTCCATTTTTGTTTTCTTTTTAGAAAACCTTATGTTTTTGGTACAAAACTCTTTTATTTCATTTGAAAATTAGAAATCATAAAGTAAAATTCATAAAATTATTGACTATTGGAAACTGTCTTTGGAACAGTTTCACAATGCCAATTATCAGTGTAAGTACAAAATTACTCTTTTTCTGCAATATTTTATAGAATTCTGTACAGGAATCTCTCATTTCCTGTACAGTTTCTGAAAACCAATTTCATTTAAAAATCTAAGCCGATTTTAGAAAAATTGTCTTCATCAAAGTTTTAGCTATCGAAGAGTCCTACAACTTTCGTGTTTTGAGGAAAATCTAATTCGGACGTTAACACATTCAAATTCCTTGTTGAACTAATCCTGGCCGTGCATAATCCTGGGCACGGTCAGGTTCGGTTTTTGGTAAAAACCAAGGCTGTTGGAGCCTTATTTTGAAAAACTGTCCACGTAACTCACTAGGAAAAACCCTGTTCTACAACTTTCATGTTTTTAGTTTTTCTCAATTCGGCCTCTAAAGGCATCAAAATCAACTTTTCCCAAAACTGGCCAATTTCTACCTGAAATGGCAGTTTTCGGTTTCAATTTCGTTTTACATCCTATTACGTTCACCCTACCTCAACCGAACACAGCGGGAGCCTAAATCAAACATGCAGTACGTTTCTAACGTTCAACATTCATCATACACATCAACATAAGCATCATACATAAACTTAGAAAACCCTAATCATACAATCAAACACCTAACATGCACATTTTTTTCAACCACCAACCAAAACCCTAACCTATCAAGCACAATCCCTAATTTTCTTAACTAAGGTAGCAGCAACAGTGAGCTTATGCTCTATACAACCAATGCTTAAATACATTTAAATTTCTCAAATGAAATTTAAATGAAAAGCTTAGAGGTTTAGGGGGTTTTACCTCATTTATCCAAGATTTTGGATTGGCTTTTGCTTCCTCTTTCTTTTCCTCACCAACAACCGGCCTCCTTGGTGGTTTGAGTTCCAAAATTTTCAGTTCCCCTTGGCCTTAAAGTCCGGTCACCAACTGCTCCAAGATCCGGCCACAAGCTTCAAGAAATCCGGTCTCCCCTTGGCTTGGATTCCTCCTTTTTCCTTTCTCCTTATAACCGGCCCTTTGGCCAAATTTGGGCACCAAACTCTCTTGAGTCCTTGAGTGGTGTCCTAGATAAAATTTCAAGTTCTCAAAACCCTAAATCCCCTATTGGATTCACTTTTTTTTTTTTTTTTTCTGCTCTTCCCTTGCTCCCACAACCGGCCTTGGCCTAGGAATGGTCTCAAAAATTTTTCCAAACTTTCTTCCTTAATCTCCTCACAAAATCCGACCACCCTACCCTAATTCACCCTTGATCTTAGCTAAAATTTCTTTCCTTTCTTCTCTCTCAAGTTCGGTTTCTCTCAAAGAAAAAAGGCAAGAGTTTGGTTGCTTTTTCTCATTTTTTTGAATTATGACAACCCCTATTTATAGATGTTGGAAATTCTTTGAAATTGCAACATTTAGTCCTCAAAAAATCAGAAATTGGACATTAGGGGGGGAGTATGTGGCCGGCCAAGATGGCTGATTTCTAGCCAAATACTTTCCAACTTTTTCATTAATTAATTTAATGATGTAATAATCCAAAAAGTTAATGAGGTAAGCCATTCCAAAGCCTTGTTTGGTTAATTTTCTATTATACAATCCATTCTTAAATTAACACAGGTATTTCCAATACTGGATTCACTTATACACAGTATTGGTAATTTGAACTGCAGTCCAAATTTCATCTGTGTAAAAATGAACTGTATAAAAACTTTCTTGTAACTCGAAACCACTTGGCCCAAGGTATCCAAATTAATGTGCTTGATTTTCTATGGTGGTTTTAATTCTAAACATATCATTTTATTCATAAAAATGGCTCTATGCAGTACAATTCTATACTACGAATTATTTTGCCGAACAGTCTTTTTCTTTAACTTTTTGGGTCAATCTTTGGCTTTCTCGTCCGCCATTCACTTCCTTGTCAACCGCTGACTTTCCCGCCAAACTTTGACTCCCGTGGTCAACAGTTGACTTTTTGGTCAACCGTCGACGTTTTTCGGTCAAACTTTGACCAAGCATAAAATTTTTGGCGATTTTGCTCCTTTTTGCCTAAAAGGTCATTTGCTTGACT
This sequence comes from Ficus carica, assembly GCA_009761775.1. Classification (NCBI taxonomy): domain Eukaryota; kingdom Viridiplantae; phylum Streptophyta; class Magnoliopsida; order Rosales; family Moraceae; genus Ficus; species Ficus carica. Next base: position 94,582 of record VYVB01000527.1, read on the forward strand.
AAGCAATTATTTTCGAGTCTTATAAAATCATAAAAACTAACAAAACGTAATAAAAACCCTTAACCGGGCTTTTTCATAAATATCTTCATAGTTCGAGCAAATTTCTTAAATTATAAGAAATCATAAGGTTATAGAAAAACTAGGTATTACAGGAGGGTTAATAAATAAAGTAGCATGAGTGTGTAACCATCGTTTCCAATTTTGAATCCATATTTTACATCCGCCACCGAGGGGTGATCTAAACATAAAATATGCCCAAAAACGTTATTCTTTCGGAAATCCAAATCAGTGTGCACTCTAGGTAAGATACCTATCCGAAGGAAATTCCCGGGTCAAAACCGAGTAGTAGGCACTACCATGCGTAACTAATGGACCAACGATGGAGACCGTAGGTCTTTGCGTGTAAAACCTTCTCCCACTCAATCTTTTAAATTAGGGTTTTTGTTTTTCATGCGTAAACAATATTTATTGAGTGGCACTCCCTAGTCTATATGGCATGTTATCAATACATCATGAAATAGTATAAAATATTCATCTAGCAATTCATCATCTATGGTTTGCAAAATATGTAAACAGCCGTAGATCATGATTCCATCCTACAGAAAAGAAAATTGCAAAATTTACAAAAATTAACCGAAACATATATCGGCCTTTATTTGTAGATCCATGCCTTGTATCCTTCTTCAATGTGTCTTCCTTCTCCAATGTCACATCTTTTTAAATTTAAATTTAAAATTTAAATTTCAAAAAAAAGATTATATGTGATTTTTAATTTTAATCAAAATTATAAAATCTCAAAATTTAAATAAAAAAATCATGTTATTTAAATTTTAAAATTCAAAAATTTGAAATTTCATAATTTCAAATTTAAATTTCAAAATTTTAAAATTCATAATAATATCCATTAAATTTAAATTTAAATTTTTAATTTTGATTTCCAAATTATCAAGATCACATATCATTGGAAAATTAAATTTTCAAAAAGATTTTCTGATTTTTTTTTATTTTTATTAAAAAAAACGTTTTTTTTAATTAAAAAAAATTCCAAAAAATAAAAAATCACATCCTTTGAAAATTTCCATACCTTCGTTCATCTTCAATCTCCTTGAATCCATTGTAGCCCGAATTTTACAAAAAAATTCCTACGCCGTTTCCGGCTTACAAAAATTCTATGAATTGAAAGAACGACCTAGCGGTGATAATAGACCGCATCTATTACACTTGAAAAAAAAAACTAGATACAAATTCTAACCTCTATGGAATCATGACCGGTAAAATTGAACAAGCATCAAATATTATAAAAATAATATTAAGCATTCATTCATCCATACATCCATTCATAATATATTTAACATACTCAAAATAAAACCTAGAGTGCCAACTCTCTAAAATATTTCATTAATGCATAGAGAGAAATTTATTTGATCAAATAATTTATGTTATATACATGATTATGAGTTGGCTCTGACACCAGTTGTTGGAAAAATCAGATCGGTAATCAAAGTTACGGCGCAGCGGAAGTTTTAAAAATTTTATGCCGTTTCCGGAAAAGAATCTCATGATGCATATAACAATAAATTAAATTTATGATCAAGCGTACCTTTATTCTTGGATTCCGGAATTACTAGAGCGTTTGACCAACGTGTCTTCTCTATTATTCTCGAGTTCCACGTCTCAGAGTGTGTGTGGGCACACGTTCTATGAATCCAAGCGACCGGTAATGCTTTTCGAAGTCTAGATCCCTCCTTCTCAATTCCGATGTACCTCGCTGAGAATATGATCAACTTTCTTCCTTCAAAACTGCAAAACAGGAACCGGTTAACCTTCTTATGAAAATAATCACTCAGTTTAACCTTCCTTTCAGTTTTGGTTCAATAGAATTTTCTCTCTTTTTCTTTCTCACAAGATAGCCGAATTTTGGTGTTCCGGAAAAACTAAATTTTTCCTTTTCTTCAAAAACGTTTTTTGCTCTTGAAAAATTACCAAAAAATTAGTTTTTCATGAATCCCTAGCCTTTATATAGAAGTCCAATCCTTTTTCAAAATTCATCTAAAAAAAAAATAATAATTATTATTATTTTTCTGGATAAATTTTGAATCAAAAGATCATACAACTTTAGGGCTAGATTCATTGAACCTAAAAACGTTTTTCAAAGAGGAAATCTTCCTCAAAAAATTCGGCCACATTGAGTTTGTTAAGCTAGATTGGTGATTCAAATTTTAAATCAAGAATCTATACTAGTCAAAAGATCCTAGTCCTATCTAGATTCAAATTCCTTTTAAACCTTTTTGAATTTAAATAAGATTTACTTATTTGAATTAATATTTTCCATAAACATTAACCATATTAATTAATTTAAATCAATGAAATATTTCAAATTTTCTTTCCTCAAAAAAACGTGAACCACTTTTAATTAGGAAAGAAAAATACATGAAATAATCTCCATTATTTAAATCAATTAATAATTTAATGTTAGGAATTTATTTGAATAATTTTGAAACAAAATTTTTCTTCCCTCCACCTATCTAAAAACCGTGCACCTTATTGAGATTAGGAGAGAAAAAATTTATTTTTTCAAAATTAAATAATCCAAACACAATCTTATTTCCAAAATTCAAATTAACCAATCACATGTTGACAAATCATTTGTCTACAAATTTTACATGTCCAATCCTTTCTGGATTGCATGTTAGAGAGTAACATGTCTTAATAGACATTACTAAATTTTATTTAAATTTACCGATCTCATAAGGAACAAATCCCGAGACGCTTTATGGAACTATGCGAGCTAATAGAGGGACCCGATGGAAATATGTAAAAAGACTCCTATAATTGTGAAAAATTAATCCCAGATTAATTATTCATCAATTATCAACTTCGAAACTATTCCACTAAAAGTTTGAAGCTGAACTCCTGTTTACATACCGTATTACGAAAGCTCTATCACGTAGTGCTTCTTCCATGATTTATTCATCGCTTGCTTAATCCCCATATGTCATCCATGATTGAATTAAGGACTTTTTCCGTTTTACCTTTTCAATCATTCTAACTTAAAGTTTCATTATTCTCTATTGAAAAAATCACCAATTATAAAACCATACAATTGGTCAACCACCAGAGAACACAAAGTAAACCGATGGCCAAGATCTTGTTATACTATCTTTCAATCCCCGAATAATGCCTTTAAGTAGATAACATTTACTATCGTTAAGATAGCTATGGATTCCGTATCTATGAATCTTGATTTCTCCATCCATAAGTTATGCACCCAAAACACAAGTATATTGACCCTGAATTAACAGTGTCTCACCTGTAGTGCATTAAAGTACAAAAGTCATGGATGTGAATTCAAGTAATCATTTCAGGATTAAGATTAATGCAGGATGATAATCAAAGTGTCATTGATTCTTATAAACGGAATTATTAAACCGAATCAATTAACACTTTAGGTCCAGTCCAATGTCATACCTCAATACTGGTATACATTAAAGTTTCTACTCGGAACCTATCCGATGGTCAAGACAAACCATCCCTCCAAGGAAGTAGACAACTTGTACAATCTTATCATGAATAAGATCCCCAAATCTTATTCCATCGATTGCGGACTATTTATTTAGACTGTTATCAAATTATCACGTCTTCTATGTATACCCCGTATACATATGGTAATCTGATATATTACCAACAGTCAAGGAGTATTTTATGTTTGCTCAAAATAACCATACAATCAACAAATGAAAGTAAATAGGACACATCTTATTAAACATGAATAACCTCCTCTTATTAATATCAAAATGTCATATTTACAGAAAATCCCTAATATTGATTTTCTATCCTTAGGGCACATTTAGATCCCAACAAATATATGACGGTTTTAAAAGTTAAAAAGTTTTTTTTTAATGATGTTTATATTTATGATGATAAAAGAAAATTGTTTATTTACGTTTGTGAAATTTAAGTGTCTTACTAAGCCATTGCTTATATAAATTAATTCATGTTGCAAATAAAGAAAATGGTAAGATATAGTATTGGAGGAGCTTGGAGCGGAAGCGAGATGATGTGTGATCGGAAATGAGAGGAAGGATCATGAGATGAACATTTTTAATTTCAAATAAAATGTTGAAACTTTAGTTTGTTATTATTTGATTGGATGATTCATATGGACTTAAATTTTATTTCATGATTTGGGTTTTTTTTTTTTTTTTTTAATTATATAGATATTAATTATGAAGGTTATTTTGATCTAGTTAAAAAAAAATTTATAGAGTTTTCTAAAATTATCTAAGTAAAGTTTTCCGTTATGTTAAGATTTTTATTTCAAGCTTAATATTTTCTGCAATTTTATAAGAGATAAATGATTACATAAAAAGTCAAGGTGAGGGGTCATTACAGGGGATATGGACTGAGTTCACTTCGTGGTGGGGGAGTCCTTTAGTAAAATAACATTTTCACTTTTTTTAATTTGCAAAATAACCTTTAAAAAAAATTTTAATTAGCAAAATGACTTTTTTTTTTAAATAATATAAAAAATAAAGATATTAGTATAACGTTAAAAAAAAAAAAAAATCCCTTCCGGCTGAACAACTTCTTCTTCTTCTTCGCACGCTAAAAAAAAAAAAAAAAAATCCTGGTTCTTCTTCTTCTTCCTCCACTTCTTCTTCGTCGTTCCCTCCCCCCAAAAGAGTCTCCCCAAATCCGCCGCCTCCACCTCCAGCGTCGCCACAACCTAAACGACGCCGTTGAAGATCCGGAGAACGCGCCACAAGCTCCAACCATGCCTTCTTCTTCCTCTTCTTCCCCTCCGACCACCACAAGCTCCACCGCCACCTCCACCACGCCTTCTCCTACACCGAAAATGCCCCGGCTCTTCGCGCCGATTTTATCGCCGGCCTCTTGAATGTTCTTGAATGTTTAAAAGCAACAAACATGAACAAAGATCGCATATGGTTAATTTTGTGGTTAACTATTTTAAAAAAATGAACAAGTGGTTGTTCTTGAATGTTTTGTGGTCGTTCCATTCTTTTTTGTGGGTGGTCTGACGTTTTTGAAGTAAATCATACATGAACAAAGATCACATTGGTTATTTTTGCGTTTCGTTAAAGGAAAAAAATTAAAAAAAGTAAATGTTTAGAAGGAGCGACCGTATGGTTGTTCCTGAAATTTTAGTGGTCGTTCCTTATCTTTTGTGATCTTTCCGTGTGTTTCGAGGCAAATCATACATGACATAAGTCACAAATCCGGTTATTTTTACATTTCATTAAAGGGAAAAAATAAAAAAAGTCAATGTTATGACGGAACGACCATATTATCTTTGTGGTCGTTCCGTGGGTTTTGAGACAAATCATACATGATATAAGATGATAATACGGTTATTTTTGCTTTTCGCTTAAGGGAAAAAAATAAAAAAAAGTCACGGTTTGGAAGGAACAACCATATGGTCGTTCCGAAAAATTTAGTGGTCGCTCCTTCACTTTTGTGGTCGTACCTTGGGTTTTGAGGCAAATCATACATGACATAAGGTGATAGTACGGTTAATTTTGCTTTTCGCTTAAGGGAAAAAAATAAAATAAAAAAGTCACGGTTTGGAAGGAACGACCGGAAATTTTAGTGGTCACTCCTTCACTTTTGTGGTTGTTCCGTGGGTTTTAAGGCAAATCATACATGACATAAGGTGATAGTACGGTTATTTTTACTTTTCGCTTAAGGGAAAAAAATTAAAAAAAAAAAAGTCAATGTTTGGAAGGAACGACTGTATGCTCGTTCCGGAAATTTTAGTGATCGCTCCTTCACTTTTGTGGTCGCTCCTTCACTTTTGAGGCAAATCATACATGACAAAAGTCACTACTCTAGTTAATTTTGCTTTTCGTTTAAGGGAAAAAAATAAAGTCACGGTTTGTAAGGAACGACCGTATGGTCGTTCCGGAAATTTTAGTGGTCGCTCCTTCACTTTTGAGGCAAATCATACATGACAAAAGTCACTACTTTAGTTAATTTTGCTTTTCGTTTAAGGGAAAAAAATGAAGTCACGGTTTGGAAGGAACGACCGTACGGTCGTTCCGGAAATTTTAGTGGTCGCTTCTTCACTTTTGAGGTAAATCATACATGACATAAGGTGATAGTAAGGTTATTTTTTCTTTTCGCTTAAGGGGAAAAATAAAAAAAGTCAATAAGTCACTGACCATGGACAGGTTGTTTTATGAATGCTAGTCATTAAGTGTGTGTGTGAGTCATTAATTTGGTTTTTGGTATTTTGTTTTGTTTTGTTTTTTTGTTTTTGTTGTTTTTTTTTTTTTTTTTTTTTTTTTGTTTTTGTTTTTGGTTTTGGTTTTGTTTTTTAGGCAAATCATACATGACAAAAGTCACTAATTTGGTTAATTTTGCTTTTCGATTAAGGGAAAAAATAAAATAAAAAGTCGATGTTTGGAAGGAACGACCGTATGGTCGTTCCGGAAATTTTAGTGGTCGCTCCTTCACTTTTGAGGCATACATGATAAAAGTCACTACTCTAGTTAATTTTGCTTTTCGTTTAAGGGAAAAAAATGAAGTCACGGTTTGGAAGGAACAACCGTATGGTCATTCCGGAAATTTTAGTGGTCGCTCCTTCACTTTTGAGGCAAATCATACATGACAAAAGTCACTACTCTAGTTAATTTTGCTTTTCGTTTAAGGGGAAAAAATGAAGTCACGGTTTGGAAGGATCGTTCCGGAAATTTTAGGGGTCGCTCCTTCACTTTTGTGGTCGCTCCTTGGGTTTTGAGGCAAATCATACATGACATAAGGTGATAGTAAGGTTATTTTTGCTTTTCGCTTAAGGGGAAAAATAAAAAAAGTCAATAAGTCACTGACCATGGACATGTTGTTTTATGAAAGCTAGTCATTAAGTGTGTGTGTGAGTCATTAATTTGGTTTTTGGTATTTTGTTTTGTTTTTTTTTTTTAGGCAAATCATACATGACAAAAGTCACTAATTTGGTTAATTTTGCTTTCCGTTTCAGGGAAAAAATTTTTTTAAAAAAAAGTCAATGTTTTGAAGGCACGACCGTATGGTAGTTCCAGAAATTTTAGTGGTCGGTCCTTCACTTTTGTGGTCGCTCCTTCACTTTTGAGGCAAATCATACATGACAAAATCCTTTAGTTTATTTTGCTTTTCGTTTAAGGGAAAAAAATGAAGTCACGGTTTGGAAGGAACGACCGTATGGTCATTCCGGAAATTTTAGTTGTCACTCCTTCACTTTTGTGGTCGCTCATTCACTTTTGAGACAAATCATACATGACAAAAGTTACTACTCTAGTTAATTTCGCTTTTCGTTTAAGGGAAGAAAATGTCACAGTTTGGAAGGAACGATGGTCGTTCCAGAAATTTTAGTGGTCGCTCCTTCACTTTTGAGGCAAATCATACATGACAAAAGTCACTACTCTAGTTAATTTTGCTTTTCGTTTAAGGGAAAAAAAATGAAGTCACGGTTTGGAAGTATGGTCGTTTCGGAAATTTTAGTGGTCGCTCCTTCACTTTTGTGGTCGCTCCTTGGGTTTTAAGGCAAATCATACATGACATAAGGTGATAGTAAGGTTATTTGTGCTTTTCGCTTAAGGGAAAAAAATAAAAATAAAAAGTCACGCTTTAGAAGGAACAACCGTATGGTCGTTCCGGAAAATTTAGTGGTTGTTCCTTCACTTTTGTGGTCGTTCCAAGGATTTCCACACAAATCATGCATGGACAAAGACTCTCATATGGAAATTTGCATTTATCCTTTAAGGAAAAAAAAGCTAACGTCAATGTTTACAAGGAACGACCGAAGATAGACTTTGATATGGTAATTTTTGCTTTTGGTTAAAAAAAGAAAGAAAAATAATGCGTGGTCGGAGCTTGTGGCGCGGTCTCCGGATCTTTGACGGCGTTGTTTAGGGTGGCGGCGGCGCCGGTGGTGGAGGCGGTGGATTTGAGTAGACTCTTTTGTGGGAAGGGAACGAGGAAAAAGAATAAGAAGCAGAGGAAGGAAGGAAGGGAAGAGGCAAGTTCGAGGTGGCGGCGGAGCTTGTGGTGGTCAGAGGGGAAGAAGAGGAAGAAGAAGAAGAAGAAGATTTGGGGGTCGGATTTGGGGAGACACTTTTTGGGGGAGGGAACGAGGAAGAAGAAGAAGAAGAAGAAGCAGAGGAACGAAGGGAAGGGAAGAGCTCGAGAACCAAGTTCGAGGAAGAGGAAGGGTGTCCAGGTTTGGTTTCCTCTTCTTCTTTTATTGAAGAATTTGATTTTAAATAATTTTATTAATTTAAAAAAAATTTAATTACACAATTAGCATTTTTTGGAATAAAAAAAATAAAAAAGAAAAGGGAAAGTCATTTCCCTAGTTTCACTTTCTTGTTAGGTCATTTTGGCAAATTCTTCGTGGTGGTGGTGTGGGTGGGGGAGGTGATGGAAACTAAGATCGAAACTCCGCCAGTGGGGGGGAAGGCAGGAGAAAGGGGTGGAGTCCGGCGGTGGTGGGTGGCGGAGGGAGGGAGGGGTGTGTGTGTTCATCGATGGCACGGATCGGGGGAGGGGGAAAGAGTTGAGATTGGGCCTGAGTTCTCTCTGGAGGGTATGGGGGGTCAAGATCAAAACTTCAGGGCCTGAGCAGCGGGAGTAGCGGCGAGAAGAGAGGGGGATTGCGAGGCCTGGGTTCATTGACGACGGGGGTGGGGGTTGGGGGGAGCCTAGGTTCGTCCAAGGATATGAGGAGGGAAGGAGGAGCAACTCAAAATCGGGAGGGGGGGGGGTGTGGGGGACTCGGAGTCTGGGGGGAGGGGGGGTGGGCCCGACTCAGAATTGCAGTGGAGAGGTACTCATACTTAAGATATGAGGGTGGGGGAGATCTCAGATCGCAAGATTGGGGGGGGGGGGGACCCAGTCGCGGGTGGGAGGGAGGGGGGCTAACTCAGTCGCAGGTTGGGGAGTCGCCAGTGGGTAGGTGGACGAACCCAGTCATTGGCGGGAGGGGGGGAAAGCCAACCCAGTCACCGGGGGGGTGAGGGGGGGAACCAAGGGAGAAAAGGGGGGAAAGAGAGGAGGGAGAGGGATTTTTTGGAGATTGGGGGATATTTTGATCATTTTACTGCAAAAATGATCATTTGAGCAAGATTCCGTTAGAAATTTAAAGGAGTTTGACAGATTGGACCGAAACGGCCAAAAAAAGATAAGTTTAAGGTCATTTCGGTAAAAAGAAAAAACAGAGACCAAACCATCACATTCGAAAGAGTTCGGGGACTATTTAGGCCAATTACTCTTAAAAAAAAAGCATACTGTTTTATTAAAAAAATGTTAATAAAACCATCCATAATAAAATTGTATACTGAGGCATTAATTAATTAATTGATGTGTATATATTTTTAAAGTATTAAGTGAAAAACGATTTTTTTGAAAAATGCTTTTTTTTTTTTTGAAAGAATGCTTCTAAAAATGGGTAAATTTGTGATATAACCCCTTTTATATACCTTATTGATAGAGCTTATTTTTAAACCATTCAGATGTAATCAAACGATTGAGATGTTATTTGTGCACAATAATTATAATACATCTTACCTCATTGTATTACATATTAAGCAATTTAAATAATAATAATAAAAAAAGAAATAAAAAACAAACCAACCTTCATCGATGGAAGGTTAGGGGCTACTCGCCAGGGGCTCGACGTAAGTCGGGCAGGGCTTGTCGCTCTTTGTTCTTTTAAGGGGGGGGGGGGGGAGGTATCCGTCGCCGGGGTCGGGCAAGGGTTTGTCGAGGTTGGGAGGGGCGGTTGGGGGGAAGGGGCACAAGGGAATCTCGGGGGAAGGGGGGGTAGGGATGAGGGGTCGAGATCGTTGGTGGCGGGGGGGATCGAGATCGTCAGGGAGGGGGGGGGGCTTTCTCATCGGAGACATGCGCCTTCGGGGGGGTCGTTGAAGGTCCCGTCTCGACGGGGGGAGGTCACCAGAGGTTATGTCTTGCTTGGGGGAGGTCCCCCCATCGGCAAGGCCCCCTCACCCGGTAAGACATGAACTCCAGCAACCTCCACCAGGCGAGACGTGACCTTTGGCGACCTTCCCCCGACGAGATGCGACCTTCAGCGACCCCCCGAAAGCATATGTCTTCGGCGAGAAAGCCCATCCTCCCTCCCCGAAGATCGCGATCCCCCCAGCCGCCAACGGTCTCAACCCCCTTCCCCCCCCCCCCCCCCCGACTATCTCAATCTCCTTCTTCCTCCTCAAAGACAATCTAAACCACCCTCCCACCCCTCGAGATTCCCTTGAACCCCCGCCCAAACCCGACGACGGAAACCCCCCCTGGACGACGAGCTACAAGCCCCGCCTGGCCTACTTTGAGCCCTCGGCAAGGACTCCCCAACCTTCCACTGGTGAAGGTTGGTTTGTTTTTTTAAATTATTTTTAAATTTCTTAACATGTAATACAATGAGTTAAGGTGCATTATAATTATTGTGTACAAACAACATATCAACCGTTCAATTACATCGGAATGATTTAAAAATGATTTTCTACCGATATAGTGTATAAAATGGGTTGTACCACATATTTACCCTCTAAAAATTTTGGTTGAGAATTTCCACATTTTAAGGTAAATTTGCATAATATTGTGTCCTTTTACGAAAATATCCTTGAATTGGACATCCATATTTCCATGCATAGTTTTTGTGGAGTTCTCATCCACTAATAAATGGCTCTACTGACATGGTGTTCTTTGTCACCCACATACCCTTCTCCGAAATCCCACTTCCCAAATCTACTCCCCCAAGCTTCTCCAAACCAGAGACCCTCCAATTATGGGAATGACCCTCAAACGCAAGCTCTCCCATGGCCTCTCTTGACCAAGAGACAGCTCTGCCTCTCTTCTCTGGCCTTCATTCTTAATGGGTTTTCCCCAAACTTGGCAAACTCCATTTCCGCCCAAGTTCCTGAGCTTGAGAGATACACGGACTCCAATGAGGGTTTCACTCTCCTTAGGCCCTCCTCTTGGATTAAGGTATTTTTTTTTGGTTACTTTTTCTGTTGTGCCGGTTTTTCTGGATAAGGAATGTGTTGTTAACCCATAATGTTTCTAGGTTGATAAAGCAGGGGCGACTGTTCTGTTTGAGGAGGTTAACAAAGGCAGCAACAATGTTGGGGTTGTTGTGAACCCGGTTCGGCTTTCGACTCTCCGAGAATTTGGGAGTCCTGAATTTGTGGCTGATAAGCTTATACAAGCCGAAAGGCGCAAGGTAATTGCTCGTTCAAATGCTTCTATGAATGGCCATTGCCTAAAACTGTCATCGGCTTTTGTTATTTTCCGCATTCCTTGCTGATTTTGGAGTCTTTTGATGTAACAATTAAAAAGGAAAATGATAATATGCACTATTGGGGAGACAGAGAGATGTTCATTAGGAAACTAGCTTATCTGTGCTAGCTTTGAGTTCATGAAATATCTTTCAGGTGGTAGAAATTCTAACGGTTTTTTTGTTTTATGGACTACGTTAAGAGAGAGTTCTAAATTCCAGAATTTGAATGGGTGATTAAAAGAAAATGGTAACTTCTCATAACATGTAGAATTCATGGTGGGATATTAATGGGGCGTTTGGATCAACCATTCCATTGGATTAGTTTTACACTGCAATACAACATTCATTTTGTTGTTAGTGTTGTGCATTTGAATGCACGCCTTTTTTTAAGGCTTTTTCTATTCACTACCATGACGGAAAGAAGTGGTTTTGTGTTCTACAAGTAGACCAAGGCTCCCTAGCCTAACCATTGAGAGAATTGCCTATGAATTTATGTCTGTTAGGCACTCCTAGAAGTGGAATAGGCTAGAAGATTTGAGGTAGTGAGATTTCATATCTGTTCTTGGTCAACTATAGCTCCCCCCAAATTTAGTTTTCTAGCATCTAGTTCTCTAAAGCTTACTGGAGTGATGTCTATTACTATTTGTTTGTTTAGTCATTTGTATTGGAATGACGTACATGGTCGGGATTCCAATGAAGCACATGCTTTAGTGTTTTGGTTGCGTACTGATAGTTTGGTTCTTTGAAGCAACTGGTGGACTAGTTCAAGAATGAGCAGATATGTCATAGGATGCATCTCTATGCTGTCAAATTATTGTTTTGCAACTCAAATGGTGCCATTTTAATTTGTAAATAATAATTGAGCTCTCTCCAATACAGAATGGTTCTTTTTTATGGGATTGTAATGCTAATACGTTGTGTGCTTTGAGTTCTCATGATGTACACATATTTGAAAACCGTGTTAACTATTTCGGTATTATCGGGCTTGCTTAGGAACCACTATAGGTTGGGTAACTAAGCAAGGTTATGACTATTAATGATGACCATGACGAGTGGTCTTTGGTCTTTTAAATAACTGAAAGATCTTGGTGGTAGTCATGAACTTAAGATAACTAAAAGATATCGGTCACACAACCAAACCTGGACAATGTATAGTTTTTTGTTTAATTGTTGTCGACTTCAGCCATTTACAGTTCTTTTCAACTTTGATTAGCTTGTTATTGTAATCTGATATGGTGACTGCTGCTACTTTAAACATCATGGTTGGTGGATTTTGAAACTCAAAGTTGTAGTCGGAAGACAATTTAACTCTGTCTCTCTCCCTGATAAACAACTTTATCTATTTTGTAGGAGAGTACAAAAGAGGCCGAGGTGATAGGAGTTGCAGAAAGATCAGGGCATGAAGGCCTGCAAGTGTATGAGTTTGAATACAAGGTTGACAGCTCCCGAGGAGGGATGAAGAGGATCTTTACAGCCGCATTTGTTGCCTCAAAGAAGCTTTACCTCCTAAATATCTCTCATTCCGACAAACCTGAGAATCCACTCGACGACCATACAAGAATGATATTAGAGCAAGTTCTTCATTCATTTGATTCAGCTCCCGTTGTCTAAGCTATCAACATGTTTTCCTAGGCGATCACAACTCGTGACGATTCTTTGGTCCCCTGCGTCTTGTGTAGATTCATATTTAAACACCGATATCGGAAGCTTGTTGACCAAGGTAGCAGCATTCTTAAAACCACAATGGAATGAATTATTCTGATCTACTTTTCTTGTCAGTTGATGGCATAACTTCAAACTGTAGGTTAGATTATTACCAGATTTAGTTAAGAAAAGAAAGGAGCAAATTAAATAAATGTGTACTTAAATACAAAAATGATAAAATAGTTTTGGTCCGCTTGAGTTGGAGAATATAAGTTAATTTGATTGGAGTTGAGTTGAGTTTCGGAATTGTGCATTTGATTGAAGATGAATTGTGTGGAGTTAAAAAGTATAAAAACTTAAAATGCGTTGAAAAAAAAAATAAAAAATAAAAACATTAATATAAATCTTGTTTGGTTTCTCTCGAAATTCAATGTAATTTAAAAAAAAAATTCATTTTAATTTAAAAAATATGTTGACATGGAAATTACAACTTAACGAAAAAAATATGTTGTCGGGCCTATAAGCTGCTGTCTTGCGACAAGAGTGCCACATATTATCTACAGTTGATGTTTTGATATCTAGGTTGATTATCCAAATTGATACGTTTGCGATGCGATAAGAGATGATGTATGAGATTTGATGAAAACAATATAATTTATCAGACAGAATAAGAATAAATGAAATGATCACAATTTTTTTAAGGTTTTTGCAACAGCTGATCATGAGCTTGAACATGATAAAATTATGTATCTGAGCTGGGATTTTTGAATTGAAGTTGCAACGGCAGATCATGTACCCGATCTATTTTTTTTGTTCATTATCCCCATATCATTAATTTGGCTTTGAAACTTAAACATTGAATTATTAAAAAAAGAAAAAGAAAAAGAAAAAGGAATACCGGACACTTGGACTGTATAGGATCATTTAGGAATTATTATGTATTTGGATTAAAAAACCCAAGATGATGCTATATTATAAGATCATTTTCAATGTATATTGTATTTGTCATTAGAAAGGGTGAAGAAAAAAATATTATCCTATTTTATACTCTAACGTATAAATGTTATTTTTAATACTGTTTTTATTTTCATCATCATTATTAAGTGTTGAAACTTGTAAAAGTAAACTTTAGTATTTGAATAATTTAAATGAAAATATTTTAATGATTTGATAGAAAACTTCAGTACATGGATCAATAAAAATCAAGTATTAAATTTTGTATTTTATTTAGTGAAAAATTTATCATATGAAAATTTTGATATAAAAAAACAATGCATTGAATACAGCTGTTATTATTGTAAGTCTTTTTTTTATTTTTTATTTTTTTTATTTTTAGGAATAGCTATGGGGTGGGGTGGGGTGGGGTATGCTTCCCCACCTTTATAGCCGTCACTTTTTTTACCACTCATACCCACCTAATTTAATGGGGGTTCAGATAATCGCCACTAAGGGTGTTATATCCATACTCTACCCATTTATAGATTAATATTAAAAAAAAAATCAAAACAAATTTCATTAAAGTTTTAATAAAATTTGACAACATAATCACAAATGTAACTAAAAATAAAAATGAAATCTTAAAAACAAATCCAATCTCCAGAAAACTATAAAACAATTTATAAAAAACTAAAACATTAAAATAATAAAATTCAAATTATGTACATATAAATATATATATTTTAAGTGTAAATATAAGTGGAGCGGGTGCGGGTATGGGGGAGCTTTCTTCACCCCAGCCCCGCACTTGCGTCGGTGTGATGCCCTAGAAATTTATAAGCTTGATTCATGAATTATTATTGTGAATTTCCTTCATTAATATATTTCTAATGAATTATCTTAATGAATATCAAATTTCACGATCATGAATGATTGCATATGTATTATCGGTGTGATGATGTTGATGATAAAACAATGTCAAGTTTCTCTATTTAAATGAGAAATTTTAAGTACATAATAGACGAGTTGAACGACATATAAACTTATATGAAAAATTTATTATGTCGTATTAGAGGTATATCGATAATATTGGGAAGAACCCTGATTTTTATTAGTAGATCAATTTAAGGATCTTAGTATTTATTTTGATCATACTAATAGCTAAGCTTTGAGAGTATGATTGGGAATTAATGTGTCACATTGATAGAAGATGAATATTAGTATTTACTCTTAGGAAATCCAAAGGTGGAATATTGATCAAGAATTTTGCTTGATTTGAAATCAATGGTGTAGATTTGATGCTAGAAAATCCTAGACAAATCAATGGCCAAACTTTGGATGATAAGTGACCAATGAGAACTTAGGATAAGGATATGTGTGATGGAAGATCCAATGGATGAGAATAAAGATGACAATCTTGGATTAATGGTGGAAATTGAAAGAAAGAAAAACAAAATAAAAATGAGAAAGCCTAGGGGGGATCCGGATTTTTGGTTCAAGAAACAAGAAGAAAGTTGAACAAATGAGAAAAAGAAGGAAGTGGTGCATGCATGCAACCACATGTAAGAGATGACATGGTTTATTTTGGAAAGTTGATCTAAGGAAAAGACAAGTGAAAATGACCCATTGTCTCCACCTTGTTGAACCAAATTTTCACTCCAAACCCTTCACAAAAGTGCCGGCCATACAAGGGCTGATTCAGCTAAATATTTTTCAATTTCATCCCTCAAAAGACAGCTCTCTTAAGGTGAAAGTTGGCTGAGTACAAACCCCTAACACCCCATTTTCTTTCTCACACAAATCAAACTCAAAAACCCTAGTTTTCTAACCACCACCAAGCTCTAAACAAAACCAAGAATCACCAACATTATTCTCCATCTCCAACACCCCTCAAGCACTCTCCTTCATCCATTTTCAATCTCTAAGAAACCCCATCCCCAAGATCGAAAAAGTGAGAAACGGAGTTAGATGACATCTTACTAGAGGTAACCTAGTGGTATTCTTCATGTTTTAGTCATTTTTGGAGAACTAAAGCATGATGTTTAGCTATGATCTTAATATTAGACTTCTTCTTACCTAGGAAAAGTTGAGAAGAACTTGAAAGGTTCGAGATCTTAAAGGATCCCCGGAGCATTTCGGTAAGATCTATGTATCATGTTGAAGTTTATAGTTGTTTTGGTGTTATAGCATGCATTGGAAACTTTAGTATGAAAAATAAATAATATATTAATATTCTACAGAGGATAAGCTTCATTTTGGACTTTGGAATCACTTGATTTGCTTTTATATGTCAAAAGTTATTTGCCTTTGAAGTTGTGACACAAAAATAAAGAGAAAATGAACCTCCGAGACACATCATAGCCACGGGTTTATTGTACTCCGAACCCTTTAGACTAAAAATTTTGGAATATAAGTTAAATAACTGCAAACTAGATTCTTTGAGCTTTCCAACAAGGTATCATACGCCTTGAACGGATAAATTTGTAATTTTTGACGAATATTACAAGTTTGGGCTACGAACCAAAAATCCTTGCTGGAACCCTGTATTAGCCACGGGTTTTGTAGACTTTGAGTTAGTAAACCATAACTTTTTACAAAACTGTTTACATAATACAAAATATACATTATAAGTTTTCCAATGACATATCTTTTGTCTTATTTGGACTCGTAAGTAAATTGTTACGATTTTTCTAATCTTACCTATGATTCTGGATTTGTGGTTCAAATGTGAAACCAACATTAACAAAACCTAAGTTGATGGCATGAATCACTCAAGTACTAAAGGAAATAACTTTACCACTGTAAATTAGACATCTTAATATTCAAAATGAGATATCATGCGTTTAAAACGGATATGTACATAAATTTTAATAAATCCCTTAATATTGTAGTGTAATCTGGTAATCTAAGATTTTACCATAAGACACTTAGAAAAACGTCCACATTAATGTTTGAAATGCTTGAAATCTTGGAAAACAAGTTTAAAAGACAGAAACTAGATGTTTCAAGCTTTCCAACAAGCCATCTAGTGTCCAAAACGGAATTATACTCAAATCTAAATAAATCTTACACGTTAAAATCCTACACCGATTAAACGATTAAACATTAAAATGTGACACAAGGGTAAGTCATTACATATGAACATATTTAGTTATGCAATGAATTGATTTTAAGTGTAATTAATAAAGTAAGTAATTAATTAATTGATTAATAATTAATTAATTAATTATAAGAGTTAGTATATAATAATCAAGATTATTATGTTGAATAACTACATAATTATAATACATGATTAATTAGAGATTAATTAATTATTAATTATTAATCGTTAATATAATCATCAAATAATTATGGATAATTAACTAGAAATTAACCACACATCAATTATTAGATTAATCAAATTATTAATTATTACTATTAGAATTAATAATTAATAATTATTATATGAAAAATAATATTTAAGTAACATAATTAAATTATTAACAAGATAATTATTAATAAGCCAATTAAAATTATATAATTTAATTATAATTACTCAATTAAATAAAGTAATAATTAATATTAATTAATTAATTAATTAATCAAAATAATTAATTAAATTAAATTAATAAGAATTAATTGTTAAGGTTAATTATGACATAAGTAAATTAAGTACACTATAGTTTTTAAAATAAATAAATAAAGTAATATTAATATAATTCTTTCTAATAATGAGATATTGTTAATCAGGACAATTTCTCAAATCGGCTTAGTAGGAGATACAACTCCGGAAGTTTAAGCATATAAGACAAGTAAGTACAAACCTCACCTACAGCATGGAACAAAATGTTTTTCTTTGTTGATGTTCTACGTTTGTTATGACTGGACTTGATGATGTGATAAGTATATGCGTTATACGTATTATTTTGATTAAATAGTTGGTGTGCATGATTTCTCTTGCACTGACATGATCGACATGCCTCACAGATATTTATGCCATAATGATAGATGCATAGTGACATGTAAATCTATACATTGTCACAATTAATAAGAAATAGGCAAATAAAAGATAGGATTTGTAACGACCCGCCTTACGTAGGCCGTTACAGAGTTGGTATCAGAGCGGGATTCCTGTCTTCCGGTTTCACAGTATGCCTGCCAGCGCCACAGTCATTGTAAGTTAATATTATTTTCGTATGAATATTTATTATGTAAGTATAATATGATAGCTTGTATGATATAGTTTCGAGACTATGGACGATGACCGTGACGCCGCACTTGTGTTCTACGGGATGCAACCTTTGCTGTTCGATGGGACTCGACGAACAGTATCATTAGCGGGATGGTTGTACGACATGGAGTCGATTTTTAGGATTTGTCATATAGAGGCGCATCTCCAGGTTTTATTAGCCACTCGGTGTCTAGTTGTGGAGGTTAGAGTATGGTGGATAACCGTGGGAAAGCCGACCATGCCAGGAGGTACATGGGCAGATTTTCGTATTTTGATTACTGCACGTTACGGACCGCCACCCGACGAGGACGCCAATATGCCATATCGTGACCCCGATATCTACAATGATATGTATCTTGAGCATTTTCTTAGATATGTTGCAGATTGGAGCGCCTACCCTAACGAGTCGATGGGCCATTATTGCCGACGGTTCCAGGAAGCTATGCTACCTCACATTTTACCGGCCTTGGGGGACCCGTTGCTGCAGGCATTGTTTCTTATTCGGGACGGATTACCTCCCCACGTCAGGGCTTTTGTTTCGGAGCCTATAGCTGGGATGACATTAGAGGGTATGATAGAAATTATCATGGAGGCAGAGATTATAGTTCAGGGGATACAAGCTGTCGCCCCAGAGGAAGATCAGGTCGTTCCAATTCAGGATGCGGATATTGAGGAGGCTGGAGCAGAGAACGATGTTATGGACCCCGCGGATATTCCTGAAGACCATCCGAAAGACCCTCCCGTTATCATCATCGCGAGTGACGATGAGGAAGAAGACTTCGACGATCTTGAGGAGCCAGAGGAAGATCCCGAGGAGATTTTATTTGACCATGCTGATTGGGACGCGGACTCCGACGTTTCTTCCGACAGATAGATAGCGTAGACTGTTTAGATCTAGGATGACTTTTTAGTATTTATTCTTTTTGACATTAGGATTGTACATAGGATAGGTATGATGGTTAAGTGATAGACACTTCCATCTTATTTTGACCTTGTATATATAGTAGGTATTTTGTGTATAGTATATGTACATATTACTATCTAAGTAGGATATACTTTTTGTGTATGTATAAAAGAACAAATTTATATATGATATGTATATGATGATGTTATGATATTATGATAAAGCATTATTTACGATAAGTTTATGAAAAAGTTATGATAAGATAAAATGAAATCACGATGGATTTCTATATGATGTTTTATGATATGATAAGATGTTATGGAATGATGTTATATGATAAGATATGAATAAAAGAAATGATGTTTAAAGTATAATAATATATTTTCTTGTAACTAAATAGGAATTAGAAAATGGTACGTCCCCGCAAGCAAATGAACCTGAATCCGCAAGAGCCGGATCTTGCAAATGTTGTAGCTACTTTGCAACGACAATTGCTGGAACAGCAGCAGGAAACAAACCGGCTTAGAGAGCAGGTAGCTCATTTAAATCAGATACCTCGGGCTAATGAAGAGCCACTTCAAGATAACCCTGTACCCCCAGTAGCACCATAGGTACCAGGGGTTCGTCAAGGGGTTCCACGGAATTTAGAAGTCCCGTTAGTACCAGAAGGGATTCAAGCGAACCCACCCTTAGTTCGGGAAGACCTATTGTTTGAACGGTTTAGACGAATGAAGGCACACGAGTTTGAAGGAACTACCGACCCGTTAGAAGCCGACAACTGGTTAATTGATACCCAAGTGATTTTGGATTTTATGGGAATTACGGAACGGGAAAAAGTTCTATGTGCTTCCTTTGCACTTAAGAAGGATGCAAGACATTGGTGGATGACGGTCCAGATGCGTAGAGATGTTGCAGCAATGAGTTGGCAGGATTTTGTTGCGGAATTCAGAATGATGTACTACAACAGCGAAATTTTGGCAGCTCAACAAGACGAGTTCACTAGTATGAAACAGGGGTCGATGACAGTGTTAGAGGTTGTTAAGAAGTTTGAGCAGTTAGCTCGTCTGTGCCCAGAACTTATACCGAACGAAACTGCAAAAGTAAGAAGAATAATGAAGATGTTTCGAACGGACATTGCCAAACAAGTCAGTGCTGGCAGTAGCCCTCCAACCCTAGTATCTGACTGTATCAGCCCGGCAATAAGAGCCGAGTACTGGATTAACCAGGATAAGGAGGCAAGGGCTCAGATTTTCAAAGCCAAAAAAGAGGAGAAAGCGGTGGTGAAACAGTTTCAGCCCCGACAGAACCAGGAATCGTACCCGAAGGGTCAGACCAATAATTCTGGCCAAAATTCCAAACAGTTCGGGAAGAACAAAAGAAAAGGGAATGCTTCCGGCCAGGGTCAGCAGAGGAACTACCCTCAAAAGAAGAACAACCGGGGGAATGAGGGTAATAGCAATGACTATCCAGTGTGCGCACAATGTGAAAAGAAGCACCTGGGAGTATGTGGATTGGGGACAAATGCCTGCTACCTTTATGGAAAGGAAGGCCATTATGCGAGAAATTACACCATGAACAGCCAGAACCAAAACCCTCAGTACCAGAATAGAAATGCGAGCAGTCAGCTGCATGCGGTTCAAGCAAAAATCGAAGGCCCTTCAATCACCCAAGGAAGATTAGAAGCTCCTGAACCCCAAGCCAGGATTTATGCCTACACAAGGGGAGATGCTGAAGCTAGAACTTCCCATGTGGTGACAGGTCAGATTTCTATCGCCACCTATGATGCAATTGCCCTATTTGATTCTGGTGCCACCCATTCATTTGTGTCGATGGAGCTTGCCCAGAAATTAGGAAGAGGTGTGGTTAATTTAAAGCAACCCTTCAGAACCTCCCTTCCATCAGGAGAAATTTTGTTGTCCGATTCTTGGATGTAAAATATTCCAGTAATCATTTGTGGTAGAGAACTATATGTAGACCTCATCGTAATTAAGCTTCAAGATTACGATGTTATTCTAGGAATGGACTTCCTAAGTAATTACAACGCTAAGATTGATTGTCGAAAGCGTTGTATTATGTTTAATCTGCGTGGTGAGGAAGAATTTAATTTGATCGATCAGTTCTGAAATTCCTCAACTAGGCTAGTATCGGCATTGAAGGCATGTAAAATGTTGGCTAGTGGATGTCAAGGATATCTAGCTAACATGGTAGACAAAGAACAAGAGATGGAGTTAAAGCCGGAAGATGTTCCAATCATCAGGGATTATATGGATGTCTTTCCAAAAGATTTGCCAGGACTTCCTCCCGAACGGGAAATTTTTTTCGAGATAGAGTTGTTGCCTGGAGCTGCACCAATATCAAAAGCGCCTTACCGTATGGCCCCAGCCGAACTTAGGGAACTCCAAGTACAGTTGCAAGAACTGTTGAACAAGGGATTCATTCGACAAAGCCATTCCCCATCGGGAGCACCGGTTTTATTCGTCAAAAAGATGGATAGAACGTTGTGGATGTGCATCGATTATCGTGAGTTGAATAAGATTACGATTAAGAATAAGTATCCTCTCCCTAGAATTGATGATCTTTTTGATCAACTTAGGGGAGCAGTAGTATTCTCGAAGGTGGACTTGCGATCGGGATACCATCAACTCAGAATCAAGGAGGTGGATATTTCTAAGACGGCTTTTCGAACCCGTTACGGACATTATGAGTTTCTTGTCATGCCATTTGGACTAACTAATGCACCAGCTGCTTTTATGGATCTTATGAACCGAGTTTTTAAAGAGTACCTAGACAAGTTTGTCATAGTTTTCATCGACGATATTCTGATCTACTCAAAGTCCAGAAAGGAGCACGAGCAACACCTCGGGATAGTTTTGGAGACATTAAGACAGAATCAGTTCTATGCCATTTGGTTGGAAAAAGTTCACTTCTTAGGTCATGTGGTTTTAAAGGAAAGAATTTCCGTTGATCCTGCCAAAGTAGAGGCGGTCAGTACGTGGGCAGCACCCAAAAACGTTACGAAGATACGGAGCTTTCTTGGTTTAGCCGGATACTACCGACGTTTCGTTGAAGGATTCTCCAAGATTGCGGCACCACGTATGGCTCTTACTCGGAAAGGGAAGAAATTCGAGTGGACGCAGAAGTGTGAAGAAAACTTTCAAGAGCTTAAGAAGAAGCTTACTAGCGCTCCAGTGTTAATAATTCCTAATGTAGACGCAGGAAATTTTATTATTTACAGTGACGGTTCTAAGACAGGACTAGGGGCAGTCCTAATGCAAAATGGAAATGTGGTCGCCTATGCCTCACGCCAACTGAAGGATCACGAACGGAACTATCCGACGCATGATTTGGAGCTCGCGACGGTGGTTTTCACTTTAAAGATCTTGAGACATTATTTGTATGGGAATAAATGTAAGATTTATACCGATCATCAAAGTCTCAAATACATCTTCACCCAAAAAGAGCTCAATATGAGACAGCGTAGATGGCTAGAACTCGTGAAGGATTACGATTGTGAAATCCTTTACCACCCTGGAAAAGCGAAAAAGGTAGCAGATGCTCTAAGCAGGAAATCATCTGGTATGCTGATGTCTCTTGGAACGATGCCCAAGCCACTTTAAAAGGAGATTTCCGATTTCGATATGGAGATGATAGCGGGGAAATTGGCTGTTCTGACTCTCCAGTCCAATCTCCTAGAATCCATTAAGCTTCATCAAGAGAAGGATTACTTTCTACAAAAGGCGCAACTTTTTGGTGGAAAGAATAAAGAGTTTAGGACCTCTTCGAATGGGGTAATTTATTTCAAAGAAAGGATTTGTGTCCCTAACTTTGAATCTCTTAGGCAATAGATCATGTCTGAAGCGCATGAGACGCCATATTCGGTACATCCCAGAGCTACCAAGATGTACAAGGACCTCAGAGAAAATTATTGGTGGCCAAATATGAAGAATGAAATTGCAGATTTTGTTTCAAAATGCCTAACTTGTCAGAAAGTTAAGGCTGAACACTGACAACCTAGTGGAGATCTTCAGAAAATCGAGCTTCCAGAGTGAAAATGGGAGCAAACTATTATGGATTTTGTAGTTGGATTACCCAGGACCGCAAGTGGGAATGACATGATTTAGGTAATTGTAGATAGATTAACCAAATCAGCCCACTTTATTGCTATCAAGGCTACCTTTTCAGTAGAGAGACTAGCTGAAATTTACGTATCCCAGATTGTTAGGCTACATGGAGTGCCAAAATCTATCATTTCAGATCGTGATGGACGTTTCACCTCTCGATTTTGGAAGAGTGTTCACACGGCTATGGGATCAAAACTGAAGTTCAGTACAGCTTTTCACCCTCAGACTGATGGACAATCGGAACGGACGATTCAGACACTAGAGGACATGCTGAGGTCATGTGTTATGGATTTCAAATGAAGCTGGGATCAGAAGCTACCTTTGATCGAATTTTCTTATAATAACAGTTATCACGACTCAACTGGTATGGCTCCATTTGAAGCTTTATATGGAAGAAAATGTCGATCTCCCATTCATTGGTAAGAAGTTGGACAGAAGCAGCTTCAAACTACGGATTTCATCAGAAAGACTTCAGAGGATATCAAGATGATCAAACAGAGACTCGACGTGGCTTTCAGTCGACAGAAAAGTTATGCTGATAAACGTCGAAGACCCTTAGAATTCCAAATTGGAGATTTTGTTTTCCTTAAGATTGCTCCTATGAAGGGAATTATGAGATTTGGTAAAAAGGGAAAGCTTAGTCCGAGATATACAGGACTATTTGAAATCCTTGAGAGGATTGGAAAAGTAACCTATAAGCTTGCCTTGCCGCCATAATTAGTTTCTGTGCATAATGTATTCCACGTTTCGATGCTGAAAAAGTATGTACCTGATTCTTCCCATGTGTTAAGTCAAGAACCAATTGAAGTCCAAACGGATTTGACGTATGAAGAAAAGCCAGTTCGGATTATGGATCGGGAAGAAAAGGTTTTAAGAAATAAAACCATTCCTATGGTTAAAATGTTATGGCGGAATCATAATATTGAAAAAGCAACGTGGGAATTAGAAGAGGAAATGAGAAAGAGTTATCCCAGTTTGTTTTGATTTTCGGGACGAAAATTTTTAAGGGGGGTAGATTGTACTAACCAACCTTTTTACAAATTTACGATTTCCTTTTTAAGGAATCAAAAGTTTGTATTATGTATGTTAATATGAAATGCTTGATCTGATTTATCAGAATTATGATTTATGTACGATTTTATTCCGGTCAAATTTTGATCAGAATAATCTAAGGTATGATTTAGTCAGTTCTGTAGTTTTATAAACAGTATGAAATTATACTGTGAAAAACTGTAATTACGGATAACGAAGCCAAAATTAGGTATGGGATTATTGTAGAAAAATCAAGCACAATATTTAGAGTAATAAGAACCAAGTAGTTTTTAGTTCTAAGAAAAAAAAATTTTATGCAGTTCGGTTAAGTGCAGATAAATTCTGGACTGCAGTCCAGTAAAACAATACTGTTTTTAGTGAAAACAGTATTTGTAAAATCCTTATTAGTATGATTATGGACTGCATTAATGAAGGAAAACCAAATGGAACCTTGTTAGGGGGACACCTCACCTTTGTGATGATTAATTTGAATTAATGGAATTTTTAGAAATTCTAGAAAGTATTATCATTTATGAGCTTGGATCAAACTTGGCCAACAAGCTTCCTCAAATGGCCGGCCACCTCTTGGAGTCTAGGAGCAATTGTAGTTGTTTTTGGAGGACTTAAATGCAAATTAGACAATAAAATTAAAGTTTGGCCTTAAATTTTGTGGTGGGGTTTTGTCTTGAATCATTTGTACACATCACTCCCTTTTTGTTCATCTTCTTGTTCTCTTCTCCTCCCTAAGGCCGAACTTCAAGTGAGAAAAACAGTGGAGAGTGGGTCGGTTTTTGAGTGAAAAATCAAGGAGAAAAATTTGAAATCCAAGCCTAGATCCACTTCTAAGTTTTAAGGTAAATCTATTAAACCCCTTAGCTTTTCATTTGAGTTTTTGTTCAATGATTTAGATGTATTTTCAGTTGGGTATGTATGAGCTTAAGCTCAATTATTTTTCATTCAATGGTTTAGTTTAAATTAGTATGTGCTTGATTAGGTTTATGGTAAGTTAAATCTATGTTTTGGTATGCTAGATCTAGGTTTTTGGCTGTTGCTTTTGAAGTTATGCTTTAAAGTATGTGCTTGTATGTGTATGTTTAGTAATGGCTTGTTATATGTCCCCACATGTCTAGGAAGATTTATGGTATGCTTGTGTTATGGTTAATTGCTTGTATGTTGAATTAGAATGAGAAAAATCAACTTAAACCCTAACTTGGTAAAAATTGTGCGACATGGGTAAAATGGATGAACAAGTGTATGCTAATGGAAATCTTGCGTAATACGCTGCATGTATGATGTAAGCTCACGGTTGCGACCGTTTGAGGTAGGGTGTGCGTTATTTCGCGTAACGAACGATTGAAAACCAAGCTGCCAGTTTTCGGACAAAACTGGGCAATAATTTTTAAACGAAATTTTGAAGCCCTTAGAGTCAGGTTTTGGAAAAAGTTAAAACTACAAAGTTGTAGAAAATTAAAAATCCTAGGGGGTAGCATGAACAGAATTTGAAAAATAAGCTCCAAAGGCTTCCATTTTCGTGAAAACCCTAGCCTGGCCAGTCCCAGACCCTATGCACGACCAGGATTTTTCAATGAGGAAAATGAACAGGTTAAGGGCAAAGTTAGGTTTTGTGCAAAAAACAAAAGTTGCAGGAGTTTAGGAGATCTACAACTTTCATGAAGAAAAATTTTTCAAATTCAAAGTAGATTTTAAAATAAAACTGAATCTCCAAACTGAGCAGGAAATAGGCAATCCTACACAGGATTTTCAAAACGGTGCATGAGCAACAAATTCTTGTACATGCACTGCTAACTGAAATTATTGAACTGTTTTCTATGAATGATTTTCAAAACGTTACAGTTTTATTATCTTTACAAAATAATCAGTTTTAGTTTTATAAAAATGGTTTAAAAAGGTTTTAAAGTATGTTAAGTAAGTTAAGAAATTGGTTAACTATGGTAAGACATATAGTAATCAGTTATATTACTAAAAATTATTATTGAACTAAGTATATTGAAAGTATACTTATAGTAACCAAATAGGTTACTAATTTTATATGCTAGGTTTTGAAACCAAGGTTACTTAGGATAACCAAATTGGATACTACTAATGGGTTTTGGTAACCCAATAGGATAGTAACCTAATTATGTTTGGGCTTATACCCAGGGTTACTAACAGTAACCTAAAAGGATATTATAACTAACCAAGATTTGTTTTAAGTAATCAAACATAATACGGTTTGATTGTTTTTAGGACAGGTACCCTAAGGTTACATTTAGTAACCTAATAGGATACCATGCTAGTAGGGGACATATAACTAGGGTAAATGTTGAATGTTGGTTAGGATACCAACATTTAATATAATAAACTATGGTAAGATAGAATGATTATTTCGTCCTTTTTGGAAACAGGCAAGTAACCTGTTGTTGCAATTCGTTGGAGCAACAAATTCTAGCGCTAGTATAACCTGTAAGTACAACTCCGCCTACAGCATAGGCTAATTATTTTTATTGATTGCATGTTTTTAAAATTCATGCACTTATGTATGTGATGCATATGATTATGTTTTATTATTGTGACATCATGAAGCATGTTCACTAATAATAATGCACATGATAAGAGTAAGACTAAGTTCAAGTAAGAAAATATTTTTAAGTAAGATATTAAGCAATTTTAAATCGTGTCATATCGACCTACACTAGGTCAGGATTGGTTCATGGTTTGAGTTGGACAGGGCTGGCCGCCCCAACCATTCCATGGCAGCGCGCCACGGTACGTACACTTAAGTTAAGGGCCCATAGTATGTTAAGTTAAGAAAGAATAAGAAAGCATAATTGGATCATGCATTAATTAAGTTTAAATTGTTTTTGCGGATAAATAGTTGTACTTGCTGAGCGAAAGCTCACAACTTACGTTTATGCTGTAGTTAAGCTCCCTATTAGCAATACTTGATACAAGACAGTGGGGCATGGCAGGGCTAACTGTGAAACTATGGGATGGAGACCGCTACGCGTTTTGTGTCAAATATATGTCATTTTTATTGAGTTTAATTAGTTGCTTTTCAAAACAAGTTCAATACTTTAATACTCAAATAGATATGTATATATGGTTATAAGTAATTATATGGTTGAGTTACCTATATGATAAAAAAAAAATATATTCCGTATGTTCCGCTAGTTAAGTAGGTGTCAGTATTTATGTAAGATAAGTACGGTAACGGCCTACGTAAGGCGGGTCGTTACAGGATTAAGTGTCGTACCAACCTCCAATTAGTGAGAGGATATGATAAAAATGAAAGTTATAAGATATGACATTGGAGGTTGTTGGAGGGTCGCTCCCCCAACTCCCCATTGGTTGCGCGCATATGGGTATGACATAAGGGCCCTTAAGTAGACAAGATATGTAAATAATAAAGCATAATTGAACACACATAGTTCATATGCATTTTGAACATTCATGATGTTACATGTGATGATATGATTTTATGAAAATAATTTGTGAGATATTGTTTGTACTTGCTGAGCAAAAGCTCATCATTGTGTGTTCGTAATGTAGGTAACGTGGGTAAGCAACCCGTTACTTAGATGTTTTATGGACTGGCAAAGCTGTGCGGAGGCGATGAAGGACGGGAGTGGGATACCACCACGAATTAAATTTCCGCATTTAGATTTCATAAACTATTTTGTATCGACTATATTTATAATTATGTTCCAATGTTTTGGTACTACTAAATTAGTATAAATATTTTATGAGAAAAGACTTTAGACTCTTTCCTTATAATTTATATGAAGTTATAACTTTTTAAAATATCATCTAGATACGATTTTAAATAGGATAATTAGTTGCTAGAGGTTTTCAATTGCCTCAGTTAAAAATTTTAGTAATTATAACTTTTGTAGTACGAATATGATTAGAAAAAATTATGTATTTTCGGAACTAAACATAAATGAGTGTTAAGACTAAATTAAATAAGAATAAGTAAACTAGTTAACGGTCCGAAAAGTCGGGTTGTTACAAGCCGGAGGTTAATCTTAATTTTCATACCCGCCCTCATAACCGTATATTTATCCCATATACTCACTCCTAATGGGGAGGATACCCGTGAGTACACTCATGGATAAAAATATCATCCCAACTTTTTTTTTTTCCCCTTAGATACAAAGAAGTCAACGGATTGGGATTATATTTGGAATAAACAAACTGAATTAAAAAAAAAAAAAAATGCTACGTTGTAAACTTGTAGGCGTAGCTATTGTTTTTGTATTGAAAAAGTCTTTGCTCCATTTCACCCAAAATAATAATAATAATAATAATAATAATGAGATATTTTAATACTCTTTTCAAAAACACGAGATGCCGTTGGTATAATAATAAAGACAAACGTGATATTTTGAAAATAGTCTACCATCAATTCATATTCATCTTCAATATGAAGATATAGATATTTCATTTTTAATGGGAGAATATATTAACACTAATATTAACCAATATAATCTCAAACTACAAAAAAACCACGGACCTTAAAAAACAATCGGGTCTATCACCAACGAACTCAAATAAAACAATTTAGGCAAACAGACTTGTGTTGAGTTTTGATAATGATCACCAAAATAAGTGCACAATAATATAGCACTCATTTTTTAATAAAACCTTTACAAATAACGATGTAAAATATGATCCACAGGAATCGAAAAATCATTACACTAAGACCACCGCAAAATACTGCTAAGAAACGATTCTAGCAAAGCAAAAACATAACCTAACAATAGCAAAATAGAAAACCAGACCAACAAATTGAGGGTAAAATCCTCATTATTAAAAATCACAAGACGTATAAAAGCAATAAAAAAATCTCAGGCACCATTGACAAAATCATTGGCAATGAGATGATTGACAAAAAAATCATTAGAGAAAGTAATAGTGCTCATGAGATGCACAATGTAGTTGAAGTGTCGCCGGAAAAGCAAAGCTCCACATGCCACCACCGTCGTCGCCAAAAGACTGCCACCACCATACAAATCTCACTCCACATGCCACCACTGTCGTCGCTGAAAGACTGCCACCACCATACAAATCTCATCATTGTGGAGATCAAACACCCCAGAGGATTTCAATCGCTTGATGTTTGATACACCAATAGCAACGTTCCAAACCAATAGCCACCAACTTCCGTCCCACTTTCGATCCTCCCCATAGGAAGCTCCCTGAACCACACCCATTACCAATGCCAGAATGCGCGTACTATATGACAAGCTTGGTCATTTCTAGGTCACGAGTCCGATGTCGCCCTAGAGACAGTCTCAGAGCTCCGGCCATCCCATCTCTTGTCTCTTATTATTTATTGGATTTAGAATTAAATGACCTTTTTTTAAGAAGTTTTTTAACAAATAGCCAAAGTCTTTAAAAATTTGTTAAATATCATAGTCAATAACTGATCAAGATTAATTAACTAAAACTGGACACGCACCTTAATTTTCTTTTGTTTATTTATTTTCACTCTAGGGTCGACTTATCAATTCGGTATGGAAAAGTGAGAATTTAGGCATTAAAGGGAGTTTCAAATTGTATATACAAATATGTCCATAGAATTATAACACACACACATATACAGGATAGGTGTTATATACAATAGTGGGTTTGGGTCAGATAGATCTGGCAGATGAATATAGTCCGGAGGATCTAAAATAGACGGTTTTGAACTGAAGAAGAAGTAAAAGGGCATGCTAAAAGAAACTAACAGCTAGCTAGTTGTAGGCTTCGCTAAAAGTAACATTAAAAAAATGGGGCTAAAGAAAATAAATAAAAATAAATAAACAAATAAACAAAAAGAATCATCATGTTCTTCAGAGAGTAAAGCCTTTCTTCTCTCCAATGGCGTTCTTCTCGTCCGCGATGTCAAACCCTCGCCACCACCTTATCGTCTCTCCAAACGCATTGCCTCATGACGCCAACTTCAACAAGCCCTTCGTCTCTCTTGCTATCCTCACTGGACTTGTTATGTCCACTAATCCACTTCATTTTCACACTCTTTACCAGGGAAAAAGAAAAACTTCACTTTGTGTTTGGTTTTGGAATGAAGTGTGGACGTTTGTTCTCTACCAAGAAAACTGATGGCCTTCTTGGTTATAGCAATTTGTTCTGTCTTGGTCTCCATTTGGGAGCCTGCCTTTCTTTGCCTGGAACTTGGTCGGTAACAATGACGGTCTCATCACCGGCCTGAGAGATAATTGACCCCCTTGTGAAGTGAAAGTGGGTTTAGATTCATATGAAAGAGACTGAATTTGTTATATGTTGGCCGGTGAAAGATTTGAAGATATCATAACATACTTTCCTTGTTTTGGTTTTAGCATTAACAATTTTCATTCAATTAAATGAATGAAAAAAAAAAAAAAAAAAAAAAACAAACATTCACATCGTTTTGGTGTAGAGCAGGAGAGGCTGATGATGGAGGGGAGGTAGAGTTAGGGGCGGTTCCGGCGGGTTAGCGAGATGTCGCTGAGGATCTGGATTCTAGAGGCGTCATATGATGCGGTGGATAATCAACCCAAAAAAAAAAAAACAGGGAAACTCCATGTCACTACTCTCATATTCATTGCCTCAATGCTATGCCATCTCTCTCTCACTCAAAAATGGCTCTGTTTAAAGCATGAGCTTAAATTGCTCTTTGTTACAGGTCTGATAACTATAGTCCACACTCCGTGTATAACTATGTTCCCATTCCAATATCACGTTTTCACATTGTCAACTGGAACATTTTTATGTCATCTATATTATTTTCTTAATGCTATTAAAGTTATCTTTGGATCATTCTGTTGAACATTTAACAGATCTAACTCTTGAAGAAATCATTTTTATATTCGTTTGACAGTCTGGGATATCCATATTTGCTTATTCCCCCTTCAACACGTGTATAGTCTTGCCTATAATCACTCACACACCCTATCTCCACGTCACTGCCATTTAAAAAATGGTATCGGATTTGAGACATTTGCTGTAACTTTTTACCAAGTTAAGAGAGTAACTAATTCTAAGATTTGGAATTTAATTAATCCCCACTAAGTTAAGATTTATGATTAAAATAGAAAAGTTTTTGAGTGAAAATATGTTTAATTAAGTTAAATTCCAAGATGGCACAAATATAAATTGTCACTTTTTGGACTTCCAAAACTATATCTACTAGTTAATACAAGTTGCACGATAGTATTTAGACATGTAGTCTAAATATTATGTTTTCAATAAAAATGCTGCAATTTTCATGATTATTAAATCAAGTTAAGAAGTAGTGGCGGCCCTAATATTGTGTAAAAACTCGCAAGTATACGAGGTCGTCAAGTTTTGATAGTATAGGATGAGTTAGTATTGTATCAACTGAGATTATTTTTTAGATTAAAGCTAAGTACCACGATTATCGCAACCCAACTTTATATAGACAAACATAAAATGGAAATAAACTAACCTAAGCAACTAAATTAAACTAAAAACAAGTGAAATAAATACAAAAAGATGATATGGATTGAAGGGAACTCAATGATATGTAAGGCTAGGGGGTTTTTATTTCACTTGACTAAACTATGCTTATCCAATTCACGGCTTATTAATTGAATTCATTCAAATCATTAATCGTAGGCGCCAATTTCAATTTCACTTCCTCTCCCGAGTGCCGAGTAAAATAATATGCAAAACTAATCAAATTAGTATCCCTATTAACTCAACCAATTAAGCACTAATTACGCAACCCTACTCTAGTGATTACCCAAGTCATGTTAGTCTCCCGAACTTAATATTATTATGGGTTGTGTTTTTCAAGTCCCAACATATGAAATTAACTCTCCCGATCCCAATTTCACACATCTAATAACTCTAATTTAATGAAAAATCAAATTAGGAAAAAGTGATAGGTTAATTTTCGCAAGTGCACGAGCCGGTTCAAGTAATAAAGTGATGAAAAGATATCGTTCCCAACGAGGACTATATACTACTAATTACCGAATTACTTTAATCCCAATTCTATTTGAACAATAATTTTACGAGATGCAATAAAATAAAATAAAATAAAATTAAACACAACGCACTAATTTAACAAGGAGAAATTCAATATATTAGGATATCTAGGGTTTCCGAATTCACCGGATTAATCCTGCTTAAAACATCAAATTTAATCACCCAACGCTTATTCCTATGCTGATGACAAATTTCCCTAATGTAATCACTAATCTTTCTCAAGCATTAGCAAATTATCACAACAAGCCAGTTTTCACCTCTCGGTCTCAAACTCCAAACCTATCATGATTTATTAAGAACAAGAAATTTATAGTATCACACAAGCCTCATAGATATCTCTATCCTATGACAATCTCATGGTATTTAATCAAAGTTTAATCCAACTATCACTTCTCAGTCTCAAATTAGATCACAAATCAATGGGAAAGGGCGCGCACACTTTCACAAGCATTAAGAACAGATTAAACACTCAGCATAGATATAAATAAACATCAAAATTGAATTAAATCATAATAATTTTGAACAATCATAATCCGGCTACATCGTAGCCCTAGAAAAATAAATTTAGTTCATAATGAAACTAAACAAAATCCTAAATAAAGTTATGAACATGATGAGAAAAGAAGAAGAACTGATTTATGAATCGGAATTTTCGCGATCCGTCTCCGGAATTGCTATTATTCTTCTCCAAATCACCAATTGCTTTCCTCTACTTCACACCTCTCTTCTTTCTTCGAAAAATCTCCCTTTTGAACCCTAAAAAGATCCTATTTATAGCCATGGATCGAAAGATTTTATTTTTGAATTTCAAATTCGGAGAATCAAATCGAATTTCGAAAAATCCGCATCGGGCGCCTAGGCCCTCTTTTTCTGGCGCCTAGGCCCTAAACTGGGATTCGCGATTTGCGCCTAGGCGCTACTGAAACGGCACCTAAGCCCTAAACTCTCGGGTTTTTGTACTGAAAAACACAATTCAAGCGCCTAGGCCCCATAAAATCGATGCGTAGGCGCCCAAAATTCTTCAAAACAAAATCTTCATGCCAAAGCATGCCAAACGCTCCATTTTAGCTTCAAACGTGCCGAAGAACGACGAACCCACCTTTTTACCTAAATCCTACAAAGAGAATAAAACAAAGTGAAAGAACTTAAAAACAAAGTGAAAACCAACAAAATAATAAGTTAAAAGTACCCAATTAGTTAGTCTAAAACTAACTTATCAAAAAGCATAGAGAAACACAAATGATTCAAAATGGGATTCAATTAACAAGCATTAAAATCATTAAAACATAGTCATTATCAAGCTACATAATACATCAAAGTTCTCAAATCCATAACCAAATTCGAAACAAACATCAAACCCATGTTCAAGCACCAATTCAAAGAGTAAATACAAGTTCAAGAGCTACAAAGAGAGAGGAAGGTAGGAGAAAGAAGAACGAGTTGAAGAACAAGTTCCCAAATCTTCGATCTCCTTGAATCTCCAATAAAAGCTAGACATCAAAACCTTTGAAGTTTTCTCTCTTGTTTGTTTGAAATTTGGGTCTCCAAAAGCTCTCTACAATTTCCAGCCAGTTTTCCTTTTATATCCTCCCCAAAACATCACATTTTGCCTCGAAATTAGGTTTCACGTGTGTGGGGCGCTGCAGCGGGCTTTTCCCGCTACAGCGTGCATAAGGCGACTGGAGCATCTCAGGAGGCGTTCTGCAGCAGATGAAAGGCCCACTACAGCGCGCATTTGCAAGTTGGGAGTGAGCTGCAGCGAGCCTTTTATCAACTGCGGCCTGCAGTCAGGCTCTTTCTGACCTGGCAACAGCGCTGCAAACGCCTGCTTGGTGTGCTGCAACCTACAGCTAGGCCGTTTCTGGCTGGAACGAAGGGCGCCCAAAGCAGCTCTTCTTTGACGCACTGCAGCCTGCTTCTTGCTTCTCTAGTTCTTCTTTTTGGTGCCTTTAGGATCCTCTTTTTGGGTCTTTTTTATAACGACCCGACTTTTCAGACCATTAACTAACTTACTTATTCTTAATTCATTTAGTCTTAACACTTACTGATGTTAGGTTCCAAAAATACATATATATATATATATATATTTTACATATAGATTATACTTGTACTTGACGAGTTCAATAAACTAAAATTTTTAATAGAGGAAATTGAAAATCCCTAGATAATAATTATCCTGTTCAAATTCATACTTAGATAATATTTAAAAAGTTATAACGTCATATGAGTTAAAATGAAAGACTCTAAAGTCTTTTTCTCGTACAGTACCCCTACTATTTTAGTAGTACCAAAAAATTGAAAACATTGTATAAATATATTCGATAGAAAATAATTTAAGAAGTATAAATGCAGAAATTAAATTCGAGGTGGTATCCCACTCCCTTTCTTCATCGCCTCTGCACAGCTTCGTTAGTCTAGAAAACATTTAAGTAGTGAGCTGCTTACCTGCATTACCTACAGTACGAACACATACGTATGAGCTTTCGCTCAGTAAGTACAAACAATATCTCACAAAATATTTTCATAAAATCACATTATCACATGTAACATCATAAATGTTCAAAAATGCTTCATTATATACATGTCTTGTCTACTTAAGGACCCCTATGCCGTACCCATATGCACGCAACCAATGGGGAGTTGGGGGAACGACCCTCCAACCACCTCCAAGGTCATAATTTATAACTTTCGTTCTTATCATGTCCTCTCACTAATTGAAGGTTGATACGACACTTATTCTTATCTTTCGTTAGCCTCCTTCTTATTAATTGTGACAATGTGAAAATTTACATGTCACTATGCATCTATCATTATGACATAAATACATGTTGGGCATGTCGATCATATTAGTGCAAAAGAAATTATGTACGTCAAATGCTTAATCAAAGCAACACATATAACTCATATACCCATCACATCATCAAGAAAAGTCATAGCAAACGTAGAGCATCAACAAAGAAAAACATTTTGTTACATGCTGTAGGTGAGATTTGTACTTACTTGCCTTATGTGCTTGAACATCTGGAGTTGTATCTCCTACTACGCAGATTTGAGAAATTGTCATGATTTAACAATATCTCATTATTATATAGAATCATAGTTATTTTACTTTATTTATTTATTTATTTATTTATTTTATAAATTAAAGTGAACTTAACTTACTTATATCATAAGTAACCTTAACAATTAATTCAAATTAATAATTAAGTGTTAAATAAATTTCTACTAATTATTATCTAACTATTTTAACTTTACTTACTTCAATTTAATTTAATTTAATTGATTAATTAATTAATTAACTAATTAATTAGGTAGTCGTTAATTATTATTTTATTTAATTGAGTTATTATAATTAATAACATAATTTTAATTGACTAATTAATAATTATATTGTTAATAATTTAACTATGTTA
Source organism: Ficus carica (assembly GCA_009761775.1). Taxonomy (NCBI): domain Eukaryota; kingdom Viridiplantae; phylum Streptophyta; class Magnoliopsida; order Rosales; family Moraceae; genus Ficus; species Ficus carica. The sequence goes on from VYVB01000527.1 coordinate 130,121, forward strand.
CTTAAATATTCTTTGTCAAATAATAATCATCAATTATTAATTCTCATATTAATAATTAATAATTAGATTATTCTAATAATTAATGTTTGATTAATATCTAATTAATCATCCATGGTTATATTAACAATTATATCAATGATTAATGATTAACTAATCTCTAACAAGTCATGTATTATAATTATGTAGTTACTCAATATAATAATCTTACTTTCACAGCTAATTATCACTTACTAACTCTATAATTAATTAATTAATTAATTACTTTATTAATTACTAATTAACTTTCTTAGTATAATTACATTTGATTATGTATTTATTATTTTATTTACTTATTTTTTAATTAATTAATTAATCAATGTGACAATGAGTCACCTAAGTGTATACCTTTCATCTAGTATGCGCTTGTAAGGCCCAATCCCTTTAGTTATGATCATTTAGTTTGGCTAAGGTAATCTCTTGGTATATACCCAGAAATCCTCTAGTGTACTTTATCTTAATCCATTTAAAAACTTGTGATTCAACTTTATAAAGTTAGGGTCTTTCACATTATTTGATCATACACTTAATACCAACTCATTTCATAACTAAATATATTCATGTGTTATGACTTACCTTTACGTCACATTTTAATGTTTAATCTTTTTGTCGGTATAGGATTTTAACTTGTAAGATTTATTTAAATTTGAGTATAATCTCATTTTGGACACTTGATAACTCGTTGGAAAACTTGAAGTATCTAGTTTCTGTCTTTATAATTTGTTTTCCAAGATTTCAAACATTAATGTTGGCGTTTTCCTAAGTGTCTTATGGTGAAATCTCAGTTTACCAGATTATTATACAATATTATGTGATTTATTAAAATTTATGCACATATCCATTTTAGACCCATGATATCTCATTTCGAAGATTGAGATGTCTACTTTACAGCCCCTAAAGTCTTTCCTTTAGTGTTGAGTGTTTCATACCGTAAACTTAGGTTTTGTTACTCTTGGTCCCATTAATGTACCACAAGTCTAGATTTATGGGTAAACTTAGAAAAATCATAACAATTCACTTACAAATCCAAATAAGGCGAAATATATGTTATTGGAAAGCTTATGGTGTCTAGTTCACACAATAAGAGCAACTTTGTAAAAAATTATGGTTTCCTAACCCAAAATATATAAAACTCGTGGCTAGTACAGGGTTCCAGCAAAGACTTTCGGTTCGTAGTCCAAACTTGAAAAAATTCACCAAAAACTAGACATTTATCCGTTTGAGGCATATGATACTTTGTTGGAAGGCTCAAAGGATCTAGTTTTCAGATCTATAACTTATAATCCAAAATTTTGAGATTAAAGAGTTCAAAGTACATAAAACCCGTGGCTAAACTGTACCCCAAAGGTTCATTTTCTATCTAGTTTTGTATTACAAATTCAAATGCACATAACTTTAGACATACAAAAGCAAACTAAGTGATTCCAAAGCCTAAAATGAAGCTTAACCTTTACTGAATCTTATTTCAAATGCACATAACTTTAGACATACAAATGCACATAATTTATTTTTCATACAAAAGTTTCTAATGCATGCCATATTACCACAACAACCACAAGCTCCAATAAAGTTCGTAGATCTTACCGAAATGCTCCGTGGATCATTTAAGATCTTGGACCTCCAAAGTTCTTCACAAAACCTTTCCTACGTAAGAAGAAGCCTAACATTAAGATTCTAACTGAACATCAAGCTTTAGTTCTCCAAAAATGACTAAAACATAAATAATACCACTAGGTTACCTCTAGTAACACGTCCTCTACCTCCGCTTCACACTTCTTCGAACTTGGTACCGGGATTGCTTGGAGCTTGAAAATGGAGGGAGGAGGGTGCTAGAGTGGTGTTGGGAGATGGAGAATAGTGTTGGTGGTGGTGGCTAGAGAAGCTAGTTTTTATTTTTAGCTTAACTTGTGTGAGAATAAAATGAGATGTTGGAGGCTTATTTTTAGTCAACATTTGCTTTAAAGGAGCTGTATTTTGAGGGTAAAAAAGGAAAAATTTTGGTCTGATTCTCCCCTTCATTGCCGCCACTTAAGATAGGGAGTTGGGTTGAAAATTTTGTTCAACAAAGTTGAGACAACGGGTCACTTTCACTTGTCTCTTTTTGTGACATATTGTCAAAACAAGCAATGCCATCTCTTACATAAGGTTGCATGCATGCACCATTTTTTTTTTCCTCTTTTGTTCAAATTTCTTCTTGCTTTTTGACCTCAAAATCCGTATCCCTTTGGTTTTATTTTCTCATTTTCATTTTGTTTGTTTTTCTTACATTTTTTCCACCATTGATCAAAAGTTGTCATCCTTATTCTCATCCATTGGATCTTCCGTCACACCAATCCTTACCTTAAGCTCTCATTGGTCACTTATCTTCAAAAGCTTGGTCATTCATATACCTAGGATTCTTTAACATAAAATCTACACCCTTGATTTCAAACTTAAGCACAATTTTTGATCAATTTTCCACCTTTGGATTTTCTAATAATAAATCCTAATTATTCATCTTCTATCTATGTGACACATTAATTTCCCAATCATACTCTCAAAACTTAAATATTGATATGATCAAAATAAATACTAAGATCGTTAAATATACTAATAAAAATCGAGGTTATTCCCAAAATTAATATTTATCCCTCTAATACGACATAATAATATTTTTTTATAAATTTATATGTCGTTCAACTAATCTTCTATGTATCTAAATTTCTCATTTAAATAGAGAAACTCAACATTGTTAGATCACCGACATCATCATATTGATGATACATATATAATAATTTATGATCTTGAAATTTGATATTCATCAAAATAATTCATTAGAAGTATATAAATGAAGGAAATCCATGATAATAATTCATGAATCAAGTTTATGAATTTCTACGGCGTCACATTCTTTGATCCAGCATAATTCAGTTTGCTACTTTTGCTCACGGCTCTTTCCAATTAGTTCTAAAAAATCCCATTTTGCCACATTTTCATCTAAATCCTCTATTTATTTATAAATCCTACAAGATCATATAAAAACACAATTAACTAACAAAAGTGTTTGAGAACTTACAAATATCTGAAGTTAAAAGTACTTGATTTGTAGGTAAATAACCTCCTCATCAAATACCCCAAAACTCAAACCTTTGCTTGTCCTTAAGCAAACCAAAAGATTAAAAAAGAAAACACAAATCAAGTACTAAGACATAAATGATAAAGTGTGAGATTTGTATCGAGTCGAAAATCGTGCAAGTATCTTCGAAGCCACACAATGTTCCAAGCTCAAATGAAATGCAAACAATGAGATTATCAAGAATTTCAACATTAACCATCAATTTCACTCCACTCAAGACTCACAATATGTAAGTGCTTGCAAAATCAATCTCACTTAACTAAATGAACTTTGGATAGACTTATGTGCTTAGGAGAACATGAGTGATTTCTAGATGGTGAAGTTAAGAACTATCATAGGCCCATTGTTCGTGTCACTCTCCACTAATGTAGGTTCGTGTGTCATTGTTATTTTAGGTTCGAATCACCCTAGGCATGTATCACTACTCATGGATCTTACATGAACCCCAAGAAAGCATTCACTAACTCCGCATCTCATCATTCTCTTTCATTCAATCATTCCCACATAAACTTATTCACAACTACGCATAAACACAAAACATTAAGCATAATAAATTATTTTCTATCTTCTTTCTTCTTGTCTCTCTCTCTCTCTCTCTTTTAACTACACCCCCAAACTCAATTTTTTATTTATACCTTTTGAAATTTGGGAGTAGCCACATTTTTATTTAGAGAAGAAAGAGTAAATAACAACTCATAAATGAAATAACACAAAACAAACCAATCCACTAAAGTATCTCCAAACGTAACCCATACTTGCCCTTACTCTCACTGATCCATGCAAAAAAAAAAAAAAAAAAAAAAAAAAGAAAAAAAATCCTCTCACTGATCCATGCAAAAAAAAAAAAAAAAAAAAAAAAAAAAAAAAAGCAATCATGCCTATTAGTGATGGGTTTAAGAATTGGAAATTCATTTAGTGGTTTTGATGCATTTATGCAGGCGATAAAAGAAATAGGCAATACGGCTCAATGGGGTTAACAAAGGATGAATTTTTCAATGGTTAGCTTCAAAGGCCTAAATGATCCAACGAAAATGCCTAAATCATCTCTCCAAAGACACTTAACCTAGGATTTCACCTCGAATTTCACTCAAATGGTTTCTAGTGTTCATGAGATATCACGGCCTACCCAATGCACATAAATGTTCTCCAAATGCTCAAAAGATCAAGTGATCATGATTCATGGTGCTCAAATGTAAAGAGTCAAGAGCAAATTTCAATCAATGCGAGTCAAGCACACAGAAATCTCAATGATTTACATTTCAAAAGACCTAAAAGAACATAAAGTGACTATATCCATCATCAATATCAAGTCATTTCATCTCAACAGAACTCACAACTTATTCAAACAAACCGAAAAGGAAAACAAATAAAAGCATGACCACAAGAACACAAATCGAAAAGAGGAAAGTTCATAATCAACACCTAAGCAAAGCCAAAACCTCATATAAATCAACCAACAAATGTTCCGACCCCCAAACTTCAAAAGAAACATTGTCCTCAATGTTTACATATTCAATTTAAGCATAAGGGAATAAGAACACGTATCGGGGAGGCGTGTACTCTGGTTGGTGTTGGGCTTTCCTCAATAACTTGTGACTTTAGACTCAATTATTCCGATGCCGAGGAAGCTTGTCAAAAAGTGGCTTTCGCCCATAATATGTGTCGTACAACACGTCAAATGGGTCTTATTTTGGACTCTCTCAAGCTTGGCGAGATATGGATGTAATCGGCTTGTACGCTCAACTCTACTTGGCTCGGGTGCAAGTGCTTGTTGGGCTTGAATGAACGGTGTTAGAGATGGTGGAGGAGGTGCAGGCCACATTGGATCTTCCTAGACATGATCGCGCTTGATTGTTGGTGGCTTAACAATGGAGATCTCAAGAGGTCGAGGCTCATAGACATCTTCTTGTGATTCTTCATTAATACATAAGTCTTGTATCTCTTCCTCTCTTGAAGAACCGTCATCAAACAACTCCCATTTCTCCTCCCTTAGTGTCGGCTGCTCATGGTGGTTCTCCAACTTCTCTATACGAAGCCTTGTTTCCTCTGAAAATTGGGCGAAAAGGGCTTGAAGATCAGGAGAAGCCTTGGCATGGTGAAGTTGAGGGTCATCCCATGGCTCCGAAATGTTAGAACTCTCCTCCCAACCTGGGTTGTTCGTGAATGATTTCAACTCCAGTTGTCATAATCGGCCATCTCTTCCAACAAACAATAGGCTTCATCCACAGTTAATTGGTAAAAAGAGGTGGTACCATTTCTTTTTTCGACCCAAGTTCTTGTTGTGGCGGATAACCCGTTGAGGAAGATTTGTAGTTGACACTCCCTTAAAAAACTAGGATAAGGGAATCGAATGAGTAACTCCTTGTATCTCCACCATGCATTATAAAATGGCTCCAAATGTTGTTGAGCAAAATTCAAGAGGACTTGTTGTTGCGACATCTCCAAGTACCTCACAAAACAAACATTCAGAAACAAAAATTAAAAAGGAAATAAATGCCTAAATTAAAATTAGGTTACTTACTCACAATATTAGCAACAATCTAAAAGAACAATCCCCGGCAACTTTGCCAAAAACTTGTTATGTGAAAACTCGCAAGTTTACGAGGTCGCCAAGTTTTGATAGTATATGGTGAGTGAATGTCATATCCACTGGGATTGTTTCTTAGATTGATGCCAAGTACCACGATTATTGCAACCCAACTTTATATAGGCAAACATAAAATGGAAAATAAACTAACTTAAGCAACTAAATTAAACTAAAAACAAGTGAAATAAATGCAATTAGAGATATGGATTAAAGGGAACTCAATTGGAGATATGGATTGAAGGGAACTCGATGATATGTAAGGTTAGGGGGTTTTTGATTTCACTACACTAAACTATGCTTATCCAATTCAAGGCTTGTTAATCGAATTCATTCAAATCATTAATCGTAGACGTCAATTTTAACTTCACTCCCTCTCCCGAGTGCCGAGTAAAATAAATGCAAAATTACTCAAATTAATATCCCTATTAACTCAACCAATTAAGCACTCATTACGCAACCCTACTCTAGTGATTACCCGAGTCATATTAGCCTTCCGAACTTAATATTACTATGGGTTGTGCTTCCCAAGTCCTAACATATGAAATTAACTCTTCCGAGCCCAAATTCACACATCTAATAACTCTAATTTAATGAAAAATCAAATTAGGAAAAAGTATAGAGAAACACAAATGATTTAAAATGGATTCAATCAATAAGCATTAAAATAATTAAAACATAGTCATCATCAAGCTACATCATACCCCCTAACTTAAAAAGTTTAGCTAGACATCAAAGTATTCAAATCCATAAGCAAATTCGAAACAAACATCAAACCCATGGTCAAGCACCAATTCGAAGAGTAAATACAAGTTCAAGAGCTACAAAGAGAGAGGAAGGTAGAAGAAAGAAGAACTAGTAGAAGAACAAGCACTACTACAAAAAGTACATTACACGACGGAGATTACACGACGGTTCCTTGGAACCGTCGTGTAAAGTCGGACTTTACACTACGGTTCCAAAGAACCGTCGTGTAAAGTGCCTCGCGGAGCCACTTTACACTACGGTTCCAATGAACCGTCGTGTAAAGTCCGACTTTACACTACGGTTCCAAAGAACCGTCGTGTAAAGTGCCTCGCGGAAAAACTTTACACTACGGTTCCAATGAACCGTCGTGTAAAGTCCGACTTTACACTACGGTTCCAAAGAACCGTCGTGTAAAGTGCCTCGTTACACTACGGTTCCAAAGAACCGTCGTGTAAAGTGCCTCGCGGAGAAACTTTACACTACGGTTCCAATGAACCGTCGTGTAAAGTGCCTCGCGGAGAAACTTTACACTACGGTTCCAAAGAACCGTCGTGTAAAGTGCTTCGCGGAGCCACTTTACACTACGGTTCCTTGGAACCGTCGTGTAAAGTCCGACTTTACACGACGGGTTTTAAGAACCCGTCGTGTATTCCTAACTTTTTACCCTTCAATTCCTCTCATTTCATCTCATTACAGATCTATCGCGCAGCCGCGAAAAACATCACAGACACCTGCGAACACACGTCTCCTCCACTGCGAAACCAACACTCGCGTATATTAAATATTTGTAAGTATTGTGATTATTACTTACTCTTCTTTTTATTTATTTGATTTTTATGGACGATTTATTGTAGATGTCAAAAATGGTATATATTCTCTTTTTTTTCTTTTTCGGTTTGATTAGTTGTTGACTATACATTGTGTTTTTAAATGCAAAAACTTGATTATTGAATAATTTGTATGATAAATTTAATATCGATTTAGGTCGGGTTCTTGGAAATGTATCGAAAATGGATGTGGGCTAATAGATTGACTAGAAAATATCGAGATGAGAGTGAAGAATTTTTGTCATTTGCGGAAACTCACATGAAGAATGATAAGATTCGATGTCCTTGTGTGGATTGTGAAAATCATAGATCTCATCCAGTTGATGAAGTTAGAAGACACTTGCTTGCGCGTGGGATTATTTGTTCGTACCAAACGTGGTATTTACACGGTGAAATGTTTTTTTATCCATCATCGAACAACAAAGCGAAAGATGATGTTGTTGAGGAAGTTGTAGGAGATAATTTGTTTGATATGATTAATGATTTGGAAGAACAGTTTGTGCATCGTCCGGAGTTATTTGAAGCAATGATGAATGATGTCGAGATGCCCTTGTATGACGGGTGTAGTAAATATACGAAATTGTCCGCATTGGTCAAATTATGGAACATGAAGGCATCGGGAGGGTGGACAAATTCTAGTTTCACGGCTCTTTTAGAATTTCTAAGAAAGGTTCTACCGGTTGATAATAAAATACCTGCTAGTATGTACGAAGCTAAGAAGACGTTGAGCACTTTGGGAATGGAATATGAAAAAATTCATGCATGTCCAAATGATTGCGCCCTTTACCGAAATGCGTACGAGAATTTGGATGAATGTCCGGTTTGTAAGGAGTCAAGATGGAAGAAGGGCAAGAAGCCAACGAATGGCAGCAAAGGTGTGCCGGCAAAGGTGTTATGGTACATTCCTCCGGCACCGCGTCTACGACGTTTATTTCGTAATGCCGAGCATGCCAAGAATTTGACTTGGCACCATGATAAACGTGTTGAAGATGGTATGCTTAGACATCCAGCCGATGCACCACAATGGAAGAGCTTTGATGCCGATCATCCTGAATTTTGTGCGGAACCACGGAATCTACGTCTTGGTTTGTCGGCGGACGGAATTAACCCGCATGGTAATATGAGTAGTAGGCATAGTACTTGGCCCGTCATACTTGTCAACTACAATCTCCCTCCGAAGTTGAGCATGAAGCGAAAGTTCTTGATGTTGACCTTATTGATATCTGGTCCTCAACAACCAGGGAATGACATTGATGTGTACTTAGCACCACTAATCAATGATCTAAAGAGCTTATGGGAAAAGGGGATAGAAGTTAGAGATGCTTACCGTCAAGAGACATTCACACTCCGTGCAATGTTGATGTGGACAATCAATGACTTTCCTGCTTATGAAAATCTATCTGGTTATTCAGTCAAGAGTTCTATCGGTTGTCCCGTTTGTATGAAAGAAACATCCTCCATCCGATTGAAGAATGGTAAGAAAATCGTTTACCTTGGTCATAGGAGATTTTTACCACAAAATCATCGATACCGCAAACAGAAAAAGGCTTTCGATGGCAAAACAGAAGAAAGAAACCCTCCCCGGGTTTTGACCGGCGAAGACGTTTATGAGATGGTTAAGGATTTGAAAGTGGTGCTCGGGAAAAGAAAACGGCGTAACAATGATCCCGTGGTTGACGGCCCTTGGAAAAAACAGTCAATCTTCTACGAACTTCCATATTGGAGGACACTTTTTGTTCGTCATTGCTTGGATGTGATGCATATTGAGAAAAACGTGTGTGAATCAACAGTGGGCACATTGCTAGACATTCCTAATAAGAGCAAAGATGGTGAGAAGGCACGGTTTGATCTTAAGGAATTGAAGATTAGACTTAACTTGATCCCTACGAAGAAAGAGAATGCAACTTACTTACCTCCGGCGAAGTACACACTATCAAGACAAGAAAAAAGAAAGCTTTGTGAGTGGCTGGCTTCTGTAAAAGTGCCCAACGGTATTCTTCCAACTTGAAAAGGTTGGTGTCTATGAAGGATCTGAGGCTGATTGGCATGAAATCACATGATTGTCATATCTTGATGCGACAGTTATTACCGCTGGCGTTGCGAGGAGTTTTAACGAAGGATGTGAGATTCGCAATTACCAAGTTATGCTCATTTTTCAACTCGATATGCTCTAAGGTAATAGATCCATTGACACTAGATTCACTACAATTAGAGTTGGTTAAGACTTTGTGCTTGCTTGAAAAGTACTTTCCACCCTCATTTTTTGACATAATGACTCATCTAACGGTGCACTTAGTCCGGGAATTGAAGCTATGTGGACCGGTGTACTTGAGATGGATGTATCCTTTTGAAAGGTACATGAAGGTTTTGAAGGGTTATGTCAAGAACCGAAATCGGGCAGAAGGATGTATAGTAGAAAGCTACATTGCAGAGGAATCGGTCGAATTTTGCTCCGAGTATTTGTCCACCGCGGAGGCGATTGGGTTGCCGAAGACTACAAACATTGACTGGAAAAGACTATCCGTCGGCGTTCCATCGCAGGTAAATCGATGTGAATGGGAGAAAGCTTGTCTCTATACTTTACATAATAGGGTTGAAGTTGAGCCTTTTATCGAGATTTACCTACAGGAAATAAGAGATAAATATCCTAGAAGAGGACGAAATGAAAAGTTGCTACACGATGACCACAATCGGACGTTTCGTCTGTGGCTACGAAGTCATGTCTTTCATAAGGACGGCTGTTCGCAAGAGTTAATGAACCTCGCTAGAGGTCCGTCGACGATTGTTACACGGTATACATCGTACTTCGTCAATGGTTATACATTCTACACTCGCGAAAGAGATGAGAAGCATCCCGTTCAAAATAGTGGTGTTAGTATTCGTGCTAAGTCAATGCATATTTCATCTGCAAAGGACAAGAATCCAGTTTATGGAACTATGAACTACTTCGGTTTCATTGAAGATATTTGAGAACTCGATTACTGTGGTTTACATGTAGCACTCTTTAAGTGCAAATGGGCAGACAATAATTATGTAAGGATTGACAGTGATGGCATCACAGTTGTGGACTTTAGACGATTGGGATACAAAAATGATCCATTCATTATGGCATCACAAGCAATCCAAGTATTTTATACAACGGATCCCAGCAATGCAGAGTTGTCCTTAGTTGTGCCCATGAAGCCAAAATTGTACCGTGATGGGCAAGAAGATGAGGAAGATTGCTCCGACATTCCATCTTTCACACAGGGAATGCCACCGGTTGAGGAGATTGACGAATTCGATGATGATGTTTCACACTTGGTTCGACCAGATATTGAATGGACACGTGTTGAGGCAGCAAAGAGAAAAAAGAAAAAAACTTGAACATTATGCCATTTACTGTGTACAAGTACATTAAATAATTTCTATTATAATTCATCATGATCTATACAATATTTAATTTGTTATGTTGATTGCTATATATATATATTGAATATTAAATTTGAATCAGGATCAATGCTACAGTTTGCGTAATTTTTTGTATACAACACAGTGGTATGTGGCCGTCGGAATGTGGTGACAAATTTTTAAAATTTTTTAAAGATTACACGACAGTGCATTTTAAAACCGTCGTGTGATAGGGAGATTACACGACGGGCCCTATGGGACCGTCGTGTAATATCCACTAAGTCGATGGGATTACACGACGGGCCCCTATGGGACCGTCGTGTAATGTTTGTTTTTTTTTGTTTCACCACATATCTTTTTACCAGGATTACACGACGGTTTTGAAACCGTCGTGTAAAACTTAGATACGACGACGGTATTAAAATCGTCGTGTTATCTTCCACGACGCTGGATTACACGACGGTTAAGGAACCGTCGTGAAAACTTTACACGACGGGTAAAACCCGTCGTGTAATCCCTCTTTTCTAGTAGTGAAGCTCCCAAATCTTCAATCTCCTTGAATCTCCAAGAAAAGCCCTAAAAAATCTTGAAGTTTTCTCGCTTATTTGTCTTAAATTTGGGTCTCCAAAAAGTTTTCTACAATTTTTAGCCAGTTTTCCTTTTAAATCCTCCCCAAAACATCACATTGTGCCTCAAAATCAAGTTTTCTCACGTTTGTGGGGTGCTGCAACAGGCCTTTTTTCCCGCTGCAGTGTGCATAATGTGACTGGAGCATCTCAGGAGGCGCGTTGCAGCGGATGAAAGGCCCGTTGCAGCGTGCATTTGCTGGTTGGGAGCGAGCTACAACGGGCCTTTTTATTCGCTTTAGCCTGCAGTCAGGCTTTCTCTGGCCTGGCAGTCACGCTACAGTGCTTGTTTGGAGCGTTGTAGCCTACAGCCAGGCCATTTCTGGCTAGAACGAAGGACGCCCTATGCAACGCCTCTTTGGCACGCTGCAACCCACTTCTTACTTCTCTAGTTCGTCTTTTTGGTGCCTTTAAGATCCAATTTTTGAGTCTTCTTTGATCTGGCATGCTTTAATTTGCTTCCTTTGCTCATGGTTCTTTCCAATTAGTTTCAAAAAATCCCATTTTGCCACATTTTCATCTAAATCCTCTTTTTATTTATAAATCCTACAAGATCACATAAAAACACATTAAACTAACAAAAACCCTTGAGAACTTATAAATATTTGAACTCAAAAGTACTTGATTTGTAGATAAACAACCACTTAATCACCTACGTAGGTGAGTCATCATAGTATTCAACTTTTCTAATTTATGTTATCACCTCGTTACCTTCTTAATTATATAACTCTTATTATGATTTCTGTTCATACGATTTTCACTTACTACACTCCGTCCTTAATGCTTTTGCTTTTTTCATCAAATTCACACTCTTACATCAATTGCCATTATCACATGATTTTTTTTTTCCTTTTTTTTTTTTTTTGCCCAATTACCAACATTAATTCATGATTACATTCATACAGTAGTTAAACAACGACACTACTTAATACCACAATAAAAAAATAAATAAATAAATAAATAACGACATTCTGAGTTCACTGACGTTTTAAATTTTCACTTTAACATGTAAACGACATCAAATACTGGTCTACCTCTCCTAGTTTCATAATTAATGCATATATTTTCCTTTAAAATCACATCATTGTTGAAACTAAATTACACTCGTTAAAGACTACAGTTGACACTTTCAAATGTGCCTATTAAATAATGGCCACTCTCAATTTTCTATTCCTATTAAATTACCATCGCACCCTTCAAACGATTATAATAAATATTTTCTCTTTGACTAACTATATTATATACTCCACTTTTGTCAGCTTCCATATTTCCTAACTCTACACGTGTAATCCTACTTCTGCCAAGTCCTACACATTTGTATTTCTCCATTTTACTCCCAAGTCATATCTGGCCATTCAAAATGCATCGTACAGTGCACATTAGCTGCCGGATAGGTCGACCAAAAGATGAGAGGTCAGATATAAGACAAGCCGTGTATATATATATATATATATATGGCAATAGAAATATCACGTCGGCTTACTGATTTAATAGAATTATTAATAAGGAAAGTCAAACTTTGAAATGCAAACGTGCCATAGGGTCTTGTTCACATGCATTTCTGAACCGTATGCAAAGGAAACAATCAAGTGTGAATCTGGAGAAGCCACGAGTCAAAATGTAAAATTAAACAAAAACAAAAATAAAGCTAAATTCAGCTGATTACGTAAATCATTTTATTAGAGAGAAAGCACCATAAAACAAAGGAAAAAGTCAAATGTTGCAATCCATTTAAAAAGTACTTGTATAAATTATTCTCTTTTCCTTAACTTTTTCAGAAACCTTGACTTTACTAGCTCATAACAAGACATATAAGATCTGTTATACTTCGTCAACTCCTTGTTCAGTTTCTCATTGAAAATTCTCTCTGCAAAAACAGAGAGTTTTTTTTTTTTTTTTTTTTTTCTTTGGTGTTTTTCCACTGTAGCTTGAGCTTTAGAAGAAACTGTGATAATCTTTCTCTCTCATGGGGTACGAGCAGTCTGATGATCAGGCCCGGCAAATCCCGGAAATGGATTCCGGCGAGAAGCGGCTTAATGAGCTTGGATACAAACAAGAGCTCAGAAGAGAAATGGTCTCTTCTTCTTCTTCTTCCTTCTTTCTTTTCTTTTTCTTTTTCTTTTTTTTTAAGTGTTTTTTGATGTATTCTTTTAGGGGGTACTTACGGTAAATCTGTGTTGAATTTTTCTTGCAGAATCTGTTCAAGACTTTTGCGATATCGTTTTCGACGATGACACTTTTACCGGAATCACTCCTCTGTATGGCTCGAGCCTTCTGTATGCAGGGCCTGCAACTCTGGTGTGGGGTTGGGTTCTTGTCACGTTCTTCACCTGGTTTGTAGGAATTGCTATGGCTGAGATTTGTTCCTCTTTTCCTGTTAGTACTCTTTTCATCTTATCTTCTTGTTATTTTACTAATACATATGGATACACACACACACATATATATATGTGTTTGTGTGTGTGTGTGTGTGTGTGTATATGTGTAACATTTTTATATAAAATAATAGAGTTTTGTGTTCTTGATCTTCCATTCACTCTAATAATCGATTTGTTTATCTTCTTTCATTAACTAGTTTCTCGCCATCCGAGAAACATTTATGAAATCGAATAGGATTTCAAATAAGCATATGAAAGTACTATTGAGATGAATATAACAGAACATTTTATTTTACACACTTTGTGGTTGCAAAAACAAACAGACTACTGGTTCTCTTTACTTCTGGGCTGCTCATTTAGCCGGTCCGAAATGGGGTCCATTTGCGTCATGGTGTTGTGCTTGGCTCGAGACCATCGGACTCATTGCTGGCATGGGTACTCAGGTACTAACTTCTCTTTACGTTTTTATCGGTTTTTTCTTTTTATCCTTTTAAAGCTGAAAAAGAATTTCATGAATTGGTTTCAAATAGTACAGGATTGATTAACCCCGTAAACTTGGGTGAGAAGGCATATGCAGGATCACAAACACTGCAGAGCATCATTCTATTATGCACAGGCACAAACAAAGATGGAGGCTACTTTGCTCCTAAATGGTTGTTCTTGTGTATGTACATGGGCCTCACCGCTATATGGGCGGTTCTCAACACGTTCGCATTAGAAGTGATCGCATTCATCGATGTGATTTCCATATGGTGGCAGGTATTACCAGAAATCGCTAATGCATTTTCTGTGACATTGCTGTTGATTTGACACTGAAATTGTGCCACCGATCTCTGTATTCATCCACCAACAAAGCTGGTTATGATACATTTAGCAAACTTTCGATATGAAAACTCTCTCTTTGGCAGGTTATTGGAGGTTTGGTCATAGTGATAATGCTTCCCTTAGTTGCACTGACTACACAATCCGCTTCTTATGTGTTCACGAAATTCGACACGTCGCCTGAACAAACTGGAGTATCAAGCAAACCTTATGCAGTCATTCTATCTTTTCTCGTCAGTCAGTATTCTCTCTACGGATATGATGCTGCAGCACATCTGACTGAGGAGACAAAAGGCGCAGACAAGAATGGCCCGATTGCTATTCTGTCTAGCATTGGAATCATTTCAGTTTTCGGGTGGGCTTACATCTTGGCTCTTACTTTCAGCATTCAGGTATGTCATGTTGAAGTTTACCGAGATCGTAGATTCCGCGCCTCTGCCAATTTTACCCCATGAATATCGGTTTTGAAGAAGTACATGACACAATCAATAACCTAACGTGTTTAGGCAACAATAACTTCAGGATTTCGGCTACCTGTATGATACAAGCAATGAGACTGCCGGAGCATTTGTGCCGGCGCAGATACTGTACGACGCGTTTCATGGGAGGTATCATAGTAGTACTGGAGCTATCATTTTACTGTTTGTCATTTGGGGTTCTTTCTTCTTCGGAGGACTTTCAATCACTACCAGTGCTGCCAGAGTAGTAAGTAGTCCTTCTTTCCCATCTATTTCATCCGTGATCGTCCCATTTTACTCGTAGATATTCTGTTAATTATTGCAAATGCTTTAGGTATATGCTCTGTCAAGAGATAAAGGCGTTCCTTTTTCATCCGTATGGCGAAAGGTGCATCCAAAGCACAAAGTTCCTTCGAACGCAGTGTGGCTCTGCGCGGCTATTTGCATTCTTCTCGGACTTCCAATCTTGAAAGTAAATGTGGTCTTCACCGCTATAACTTCCATTTGTACTATAGGATGGGTAGGCGGTTATGCAGTTCCAATCTTTGCAAGAATGGTAATGGCCGAGAAGAACTTCAAGCCCGGGCCGTTTTATCTGGGGAAAGCAAGTAGACCAATTTGTTTGGTGGCCTTTCTATGGATTTGTTATACCTGTGCAGTCTTCCTTTTGCCAACCTACTATCCAATCTCTTGGAACACGTTCAACTACGCACCTGTCGCTCTGACGGTTGGATTGGGTCTGATTATGCTTTGGTGGGTTTTGGATGCAAGGAAATGGTTTAAAGGACCAGTTAGAAATTTCGAGATGCAAAATGAAAAGGTATAGCATTCTTCAAAGTTTCTGACTTCATATACGAAGTGTGTGAATACTTCGGAAGTTTGATAGAGTTCTAATACTATTCTATTGTCTGTACGTCTTTTTCCTCTTCTTCTTCTTCTTCTTTTTTTTTTTTTTTTTTTTTTTTCCTTCATAATTTCTTGTGTTTACAATGTCTATTAACATTCTACCACAACACTTAAAATAAAAATTAATATTAAAAAAATAAAAATAAAAACGTTGCCTTTTCTGTCGCAAGGCAGGGGGAAATTAATATCTATTTCTGGGGAATTGCATGGCTTCTTTCATTTCTAAATATATAATACAAGATTTAGCTCACTAGGCTTTTTTTCAACATAAAGTCGGAATCAGAAAAGATGTGAAATTTCTTGCCGTACAAATATGTACACTAAAACTGGAGAACTATTTTTCCATATCTAGAACTTGGAGACCATGGCTGCAACTTCAAGACTACGCCGAATGCAAGAGAGGTGCAGGACAAACCAGTGCCGAACTCAGTTTTGACAGTTCTACGTTCCATATCGTGTAGCTTGAATTCTTAGCCAAAACATCTACAGACACCTCTTTGCGCTCGATTAATGTCCGAGCGTACCTGTCAAAGTTGTTGATGTTCTCCCAAATTTCCTGCTTATTAATTGCATCATTCCCACTCTGAAGATCACCTAACCACTCCCATGCTTCCTCAACTCTTGCCCAAAAACAGGAGTCTTGAGTCGAACTTGCAAACTTGGTTCTTGTCCTATTTTTGTCCTTGTTAGCTCTTCTCTCTTTCCACCACCTATCGGAAATTTGGAACCTCCTCGGTCTTCCATTTTTCAAGTAATGTCCCTCGACTCTGTGCTTTCCCCTTCTGTAATACTCCGCAATCTCCAGCGGCTCAACCAGTAGTTTGTAGAAATGGAAGCTATTGACCCATTTGTCTCTCTTGTGAAAATCATAAGGCAGTTCATTATTTTGCAACTGCTCGATGATATTATCCCAGAAGCAACCAAGCTTGTGTCTGATCATGTTAACTTGGTCGCCCCTTTTCGAGGATCCTCTTCTCTTGAATGCATCGTAGTACCCCATTTGATCCTCTGACTCATCGCATAACATTTTGTACCACTCGATTTGAGCTCTGTAGGGTACAACTTGTGATAAGCTTACAGCAAGCTTAGCACAGTTTAAGTGCGGTGTGCGCCCCAATCGCCTTGCCATCGTTAGGCAGTCTTTGGCCTGCATAGCTGCCGGTTCCTACAGGTTATTAGGCAAGAAAATAGCAAAGAAAGTCACTTCATTGTTAGCTTGTAATTGCAGATTATGTTATCAAAATAAGGAAACTAGTTAAACTAGATAATAAGTTGGATAATGGAAAATAAAATGATATTAATACCTGGGAAGAAATTCCTGAAGACTGCAATGCCAGGGCAAGTCCTGTTTCGTAGCTCGACTCACGATTAAGCTCCCCATGGACGAAGCTTCTTTGCTTCAGGTATTGAGAAGAAACTCTCGCGACGTACTCACCGTACATGAGATGATCCTCGGTGAAGTCATTGAGAGAGCATGACATGAGCATCAAATACATCATCTTGACAACAGATGCTGCATTGTCCAAGCAAATCGCACCCTCCCCTGAACACAACAAGTAGTTGCCAAACGGCCAAAAAGAAAAGCGTCCTGCAGTTTCTTCTCCGACCGCAGCTCCTACCGATGACTGCTCGAGAGAAGCCATAATGAAGCCCAGGAATTCAGCCTTTTCTTGGTCCCCAAGCCGAGCTGCAGCAGGGATCCCGAACGGAGGTGTAGTAATAGTAGTAGTAGTAGTAGTAGTAGTAGTAGTAGTAGTAGTAGAACTCATGGAGAAATGCCAATGCTGGAGCAGCAGCTGCATTTGAGGGGTGAGTGTCGCCGAAGGAGCAAAAAGCAGCCTTGGCATGATGTCATGGTTGGAAACCACATGGCAAAAGTTGCCGCTCCATCTCTCTCGGAGGATGGCCCCGGAAAGGGAATCGTTTCCGAGCAATGGAGATCCGAAGGTGATGCAAAGAACAGGAGGGGAAGTAGTGACTGATTGGAGCTCACATAGGAGCCAGAGTGCGGCAAGTGAGGCTGTTGCTCCTCCTAAAGAGTGGCCTGTTATGACTATGAACTTGCATCTCTCTCTTAGTGCCAACATCTGCATCCATACATATTAAGCATGTATGTTCACCCAAAACTTGCGAGATTAATTTTCATATTACACATATTTACCGGAAGTTAGTACATTTTACTACTATTTACTTAAAATATTTTAAAATCTTGTTATTAACTTTATTTAATTTCGTAAAAATGACAAATTATATTATCTTTATCTTTATCTTTAATACTCTACTTAAAAAGCCAAAGTACTCCCTTATTCACTTGACATGTGATATCTTCTTTGCATTTTTTTTTCCTATTTCCTTTTCTTTTTTCATTCTTTCATCTTTTTTCATTCTTTAGCCTTAATTCAAACTATATTTCTCCAATGTATCCCTATCTAAAAATTTTTCTATATTACCCATTCAACTACTTTCCATTTGATTTACTCTTTTCTTTTTTCAACTAGTCTTTAACATATTTAAAAGAGCCAAAGACTCTTCCCTCTTTTAGACACATGTCATTCCCTCTTTTTCTTTTTTTGTTTTTCTTTTTTAATTCTCTTTCATTCTTTCTCTTTTCTTTTTCTCTTTCTTTTTTTTTAAATGCTTTTTTTTTTCTCCTTTACTTTATTTAAAAATTCTCTCATACTTATTATTATTTTCATGACCATCTCATATTCTCAACTAATTATTTTTTATAATATTTAGCCTTAGTTGAATACTAACCTAAATTGTGTGAAACTTTTGATAAATATATACATTTTTTTATTCTTTAAAATTATTGTTCACTTTCGTCTAAATGTTGATCTATTCTCTGTTTGCTTTCTTTCATCATTTTTATTTTTTATTTTTCATTTTTTTTCCCACACTAAAGTAAATTTTTGTAAAGGTATCATTACACTAAAGTAAATTTTTGTAAAGGTATCATTACTTAGACATTTTGTCTACCATCTCAATTATTATTTTATCATAGCACTACCCAATTAACTTTCTACATGATTTGCTAACTCTTATCCAATTTGTTGCTACTTAATTATTTTCTTCTCAATATTCTATATATAACTATTTTCTATTAATGCCTCATAATTAATTTTTTATTCAACAAATTGATTATCACAACTAGTTAATAACAAAAACTAAATAAAAATAGGATAAAACAATCATAGAGCTATAATTATGGGCTAACTCGGGGACTTCTCTTCGACCCGTATAGACACTTGTAACAGGTTGGCCCAATACTAATACCCAAATCGGGCTGGGCTCTAGGCCCTCGGTTGGCCCGACCAATATAGTTTTGTTTTCAAGTTTTTTTTTTTTTTTTTTAATTTAAATCAATATAAAAATGGCAAAAACGGGTAAATAGTAAAAAAAATTAAAAATTAAAAAGGTGAATTGAAGATTAAAAAAAACACAAAGATATATAAAAATATATATTAAAAAAAAATAAAATAAAATAAAAGAGTAGCTTTGCTAGTCTTTAAAAAGCAAAACGATGACTTGACCAGAGTCAATGATGAAAAAAGCAGAAAGATATAAATAATGTAATGCAAAGAAATTGGACAGTTAGGCCGGCTAAGAGAGATAACAAAATGGGACTCTTTTTGTTTAATTTGTCTTGTATTGACCTTGGCATTGACATTGAATTAATTGTAGTCTTCATAGAAACTTCCTAATAATATATTTAATCGAAAAATGAAAGGAAAAAAAAATGCATAGTTTTTTCAAACTGTTTATCCATTTCTTAATTTCATACTAACGCCAAGTTTAGCTGGAGGTGACTAGATCAGTCCTATCTTATCCTTATGTCTTAAATTTTATCTTGCAAAAAAATGCATTTTCAAGACCATTTCTAATTTTTTTCTCATATCATTTTCAGTTGCATATTTTTTTTTTCTCATATAAATTAGGCAAGGAAATTCTTCGTAATTAAACACAGAGAGAGAGAGAGGGAATTGGTTAGAGTTAGAATCACATGACAACATATTTTTCCACGCTTCTTCTACTCTATATTTTTAAATTCGTGTTTAATAAGTGTGTGAGTTGTTTTCAATTTATTGAGTTCCAAAATCAAGTCCCAATATATATTTTCCTTTTCCTTGAACAAAAACTCAAACAACATTTATCAATATTGCAATTAGTCTTCATTTCAATTGTTTTACTTTATTCTCTAATTACATAATGTTATTTTAGATGTTAAAATATTTATAAGAAATTTTAAAGTTTAGAACTAATAAAAGAAACACTCTAATTTTTCAAATAAAACTGAAAAATGAATTACGAAGTGAAAAGGTCATTATACTAACTAATGAAACAACCAAATATCAAAATTTATCATGTACAATATTCACTGTTAACTTTAACATCAAATGATTAACTTTTCGAGCTTTTTCTATAAGTTGCAAGTTTAATGTAGAAAACGTAGTAGCAAAAATTTTAAAAAAATATAAAAAGTTTGACGTAGAAAACTTTGGATGCCAACTTTTGTAAAGCAAGCAAAGCAACATATCTGCCTCTATTAAAGGAACTAAAAGTAGCCTTTTTAAATGTGAAAATGTTTTCAGTTTTAAAAAAAAAAAAAAAAAAAAAAAAAAAAGAATGTGAAGATGAAAAGGCATTTCGTTGAAAACTGTTGAGAATTGAGACAGATGCCAAAATGTCTGTTGTGTAGACAGCACACAATATGCACTGTGAAGACAGTGGGAACGTGAAAATAGAGAAAAAGTTGTAACGGTAGTTAGAGTTAGTTTTATTTTCTTGTTAGAAGCAGATGCAGCTTGTAACTACTAGTTAGTATAAATAGACTTAATTTTTCTATTTTTCAGTTAGTTAGAGAATAAGAGTTACAAGAGAGAGATTGAGAGATTTCTAGAGATAGAATTGAGAAACACATGTGAGAGAAGCTGTGTAATTGGTTTCTAGGTTTGTGTTGATTCTTGGAGTGTCTAGAGGGTATATTCTCTGATTAATCTCAATAAAATTCCTCTGTTTCGTTCATTGTTGTTGTTGGTTCTCTGAGATTGCTTGATCTTGTTGGTTGGTTTTCAACAAGTGGTATTAGAGCCAGGTTAATTTGATCATGGGTTCGGCGAAGTTTGATCTAGAAAAATTCACGGAAAATAATTACTTTGGCCTATGGAGGTTGAAAATGAGAGCTCTTCTTGTCCAACAGGGTGTAGAAGAGGCGTTAGGAGGTGAAAAGAATCTACCCACTACTCTTTCAGACAAGGAGAAGAATGAAATCATGGACAAGACTCACAATGCCGTAATTCTGAGTCTCGGCGATAGAATTTTGAGAGAAGTCTCGACGGAGAAGTTGGCGGCGGCAGTGTGGCAGAAGCTGGATAACCTTTACATGACTAAGTCCTTTGACAATCGATTGTACTTGAAAAGGAAGCTTCATACATTTCATATGGCCTCGGGAAAGTCATTGTCAGATCATCTTGATGATTTTAACAAGTTGATCTTGGATCTTGAAAATATAGAGGTCGCCGTGGATGATGAAGATCAGGCGGTAATCTTGCTTAGTTCCTTGCCTTCCACGTATGAGAATTTCGGAGATACATTAATATATGGGAGGGAGAGCCTATCCATGGAGGAAGAACAAGCTACTTTGAATACGAAGGAACTGAAGAAAAAGGTAGAGATCAAAGAAGAAGCTGCTGAAGGACTCTCGGTTCAGAGAGGAAGAATAGAGAAACGGGATTCCAAGAACAAGAACTCATCAAGATCCAAGTCCAGAGACAAGAAGAAGAAGTGTTTCCTCTGTCACAAAAAAAGGGCAAGGATCGAAAGAGAAGAAGAACGACTCTGGGGATGCAGATGTTGCGTTCGACGGGTACAAGAGTGCAGAGGTTTTGATGGTCTCTGAAGTAAATTCTGAACAAGAATGGATTCTTGATTCAGGTTGCTCTTTCCACATGAGCCCTGATCCATCAGTGTTCCTAGATTATAGGAAGATTGATGGAGGACAGGTTTTGTTGGGCAACAACAAAGCTTGCTTTGTAGTAGGAATTGGTTTGTGAAGTTTCAAATGAATGATGGGACAAGAAAGGTTTTATAGGAGGTTAGACACGTTGCAAAGTTGAAGAAGAATCTGATTTCGATTGGAGTTTTGAATGATAAAGGTTTTCTTTCGAAAACAGAGAATGGAATCATGAAGATTATCAAGGGATCACTTGTGGCGATGAGGGGCATAAAGAAGAATGGCCTATATGTTCTTCAAGGAAAAGCTATCACTGGAGAATCAGCCACTGTCCAGACAGAACAGAGTGCTGAAGGACCTACCATTGTCCAGACAGAGCAGTGCGAACGAGCAAAGCTATGGCACTAGAGGTTGGGACACATCAGTGAGAAGAGTCTGATCGAGCTAAGCAAGAAAGACCTCTTTGGGAAGGATAAGCTTGGGAAGCTCAGGTTTTGTGAGCACTGTGTTTTTGGAAAGGCACATAGAGTGAAATTCAGTACAGGGAAGCACATCACCAAAGGAATCTTGTATTATGTCCACTCAGATTTATAGGGGCCTTGAAGAGTTCATTCTCACGGTGGAGCTTAGTATTTCTTGTCCACTGTAGATGATTATTCTAGGCGGGTCTTGTTTTACATTCTCAAGAACAAGAATGATGCTTTTGAGAAGTTTAAAGGATGGAAGGTGTTAGTTGAGACACAAACTGGTAGGAGGGTGAAAAAGCTTAGAACGGAAATGGTTTGGAGTTCTGTGCTGGATTTTTCAATGATTACTGTGCTGGCTTGGGAATTACTCGACATCACATGGTTATAGACACTCTATAGTAGAATGAACTGGCCGAGAGGATGAATAGGACCATTCTAGACAAGGTCAGCTATATGCTTTCGAATTCTGGTTTGCCAAAGTCCTTTCGCGCAGAGGCAGTAACCACGGCTTGCTATTTAATCAATAGAAGCCCTTCCTCAGCAATAGAGATGAAGTCACCAATGGAAGCTTGGACAGGAGTTTCACCAAGCTATGACAACTTGAGAACATTCGAGTGTGTTGATTATGCTCACGTGAAAGGCTACAAGTTGTGGTGTGTAGAGGCTGGAAGACCAAAGACCTTTATTAGTAGAGATGTGGTGTTTAATGAGACTCAAATGTACAAGGATGTCAAAGCTGGAGAAGGCTTGGAGCCTTTGGCTATTGATGATACAGTTCAATTCGAGGTGGAGTCTAGGAGGAATGTCAATACAAATTAGCAAGAAGATGTTGGTGAGAACTTGACTCAGAAGGAGACAACTTAGCTTGATGACTATCATTTGGCAAGAGATAGGCCTAGGAGAACCATGAGACCCTAGAGATATGAACATGCTGAGTTAATTTCTTTTGCACTAACAACAGTAGAAGAAATTGAGGGATCCGAGCCAATGACCTTTGAGCAAGCTGTGAAGTCCATTAATGGTGATAAATGGAAGAATTTATGCAAGAAGAGTTATTCACTCGTTAAGAATCAAACTTGGAGCTTGGTGGAGAAGCCTAAAGGACAGAAATTGGTTGGGTGTAAATGGATTTTCAAGAGGAAGGAGGGGATTCCAGGAGTAGAAAAGGCTAGATTTAAAGCAAGAATGGTAGCAAAGGGCTTTACACAGAGAAGGGACTGATTATCAAGAAGTCTTCTCTCCGGTTGTGAAGCACACTTCCATAAGATTGCTACCAGCCTTGACAGCCTTTTATAACATGGAATTGCAGCAATTGGATGTCAAAACTGCTTTCCTACATGGAGATCTTGATGAGTTGATTTACATGAATCAGCAATGAGGTTTTGAGGTCAGAGGGAAGTAGGATCACGTTTTTCTTCCAAAGAAGTCACTTTGTGGGTTGAAGCAATCACCTCGGCAATGGTAAAAGAGATTTGATCTCTTTATGTTGCGGCAAGGCTTTAACAGGAGCGACTACGACAGTTGCGTGTACTTCAAGGAGTATGGAGAGAAGAAGTTCATCTACTTGTTACTGTATGTAGATGATATGCTCATTGCTTGTCTAGACAAAGCAAAGATTAAAGAAGTCAAGACAATGCTGAAGCAGAAATTTAACATGAAAAAGCTCGGCAATGCAAAGAAGATCCTTGGGATTGAAATTGCTAGAGATAGAGTGGAATGTACATTGGCTCTTTCTCAGAGGAGTTATCTTGAGAAAGTGTTACAGAGGTTCGGGATGAGTCAAGCCAAACCTATTATGACTCAATTAGCTCAACACTTCAAGTTGTCACTACAAGACTCCCCTAGTACAGAAGTTGAGCAGGAATATATGGAGAAGGTCCCTTACTCGAGTGCAGTGGGGAGTCTTATGTATTCCATGGTTTGCACAAGACCAGACTTGTCTCATGCAGTGAGTTTGGTGAGTAGATACTTGGGCAAGCCAGGAAAATGACATTGGGAAGCTGTCAAGTGGATTTACGTTTATCCCAGAGGAATTTTGGATGTGGGATTGCTCTATGGAAAGCACAAGAGCAATGAACAATGTGTGCAAGGATTTGTGGATTCAGATTATGCTAGTGATCAAGACAATAGGAGGTCTCTCACGGGCTTTGTATTTCAGGTTTTTGGGTGCACAGTCAGTTGGAAAGCTTCACTCCAACATGTAGTTGCTTTCTCAACTACAGAAGCTAAAATATATAGCCATTACAAAAGCTGTTAAGGAGGCTATATGGCTGCAAGGTTTGGTTAAGGAGCTAGGAATTCAACAAGGGCATGTCACAGTGTTTTGTGATAGTCAAAGTGTGATTCATCTCACCAAAAACCAGATGTATCACGAAAGAACGAAGCATATTGATGTGAGACTTCATTTTGTGAGGGAGATCATCTCGGAGGGGAAGGTGTTTGTAGTTAAAGTTGGCACAGAGGACAACCCTGCAGATATGCTTACTAAAGCATTATCAGCAAACAAATTCAAGCATTGTTTGGAGCTGCTAAGTGTGCAGAGCACTGATATGAGAAAATAGGGCAAAGGAGAAAGTTCCAGGGAGCAGCAGTCTCAAGGTGGAGATTGTTAAGAAATAAGACAGATGCTAAAAGGTCTGTTGTGTAGATAGCACATAGATCTGCACTGTGAAGACAGTAGGAACGTGAAAACAGAGGAAAAACTATAACAGTAGTTAGAGTTAGTTTTATTTTCTTGTTAGAAGTTATTTTCTTGTTAGAAGCAGATACAACTTGTAACTGCTGGTTAGTATAAATAGACTTAGTTTTTCTATTTTTCAGTTAGTTAGAGAATAAGAGTTACAGGAGAGAGATTGAGAGATTTCTAGAGAGAGAATTGAGAAACACATGTGAGAGAAGCTGTGTAATTGGTTTCTAGGTTTGTGTTGATTCTTGGAGTGTCTAGAGAGTGTATTCTCTGATTAATCTCAATAAAATTCGTCTGTTTCATTCATTGTTGTTGTTGGTTCTTTGAGATTGCTTAATCTTGCTGGGTTTTCAACAAAAACTTTTGACCAATATTGAAAATGTCACGTCAACCATGAAGTTAGGTTACTTAAAAATAAAATAAAAAATAAAAAACCATAAAGTTAGGTTCACATTGGAAAAGACGATAAAAAATATGTTGACGTAAATTGGCCGACCTATGAATTAGGCAGAGAATTTTGGCATTTCTATCTATCATATGCTCTATACCTAATAACCGGACAAATCCAACATATGTAATATTCTATTTAAATTAATGTAATTATTAGTAGATTTATATTTAATTTTATATGTAAAATCGTATTATTTGTAGCTGTTAATATAAATAATATGTATTAACGAAATGATCTCGGTATCACAGGAAATCTTGAAAAAGTGAAAAGCACCATGTTTATAAAGTCCGAATGAAGCTAAGACGGACACTTTATTCTTCTTTTTCTTTTGGAATTGTGTGCATAGGAACTTCACTATTTTAAAAAGTTATTCACTTCAATCTTCGGACTAATGATTAGGAAAAGTCCGATGATTTAAGAAAAAAAAATTTTGATGAAAATATGAGAATTTAAAATAATGCTTTATTGGTAGGTAATTTTTTGTTTTTTGTTTTTTGTTTTTTGTTTTTTTTAAGAATTTTGTTACTTCATCTGTTATATTTTTGTTACCGAGGATACTTCATTGAAATAAAACAGCATGATAGCAAACAAACACACACGGGCCCAAAACCTTTTCGGGACCGGAAGAACTTTGGGAGAAAGAAAGCTGATGAAATTGCACTTTTCAGAAAAGAATGGTAGAAAGTAATAAGTTTTTCAAAATTTAAAATAAATACTAATAAATAACAAATTTATCAGATAAATTATTTATTTACGTCTAGTAAATAAGATAAGCTATTTATATAGTAAATTTATCAATTACCTAGTAAATTTTCTGCTATTTATTCTAAATATTTTAAAACCTTGTTATTTACTTTAATTATTTTTGTAAAAATGATATTTACAATAATTTCTTTCTTACATTTTTCACAAAACCAAGATCAATAAACTTCTAAGAGTCGACTAAGAAAAACAAAAACAACAACAACAACAACAACAACAAAAACAAAAACACTTCCTGAGAAAAGAAGAATAAAATAGTCAATTAATTAAGATGAAAATAAGGCATCTTGTCACTAGCCTGTGTGTACGTACATGTTGATGATATAGAAGAAGTAAACAAAATTTTGTCTAAATTTAGACCAAGTTTAATTACATGCATTGTCTATGTCTTCTATCAAAATCAATAAATTTTGTGAATGCAATGAATATTGGACAGACAAAAAAAAAAAGGTGGGGGGGGGGGGGGGGGGGGGGTGTGGGGTAGACGAAGAAAAGACATAATTAACTGAAAAATGTTTAAAATAATTTTCTATTGAAATCATACAGTATTTCATTGTAGCAGGTCCATCCCACTGTGTGAACACAAAGAGACGAAAAAAAAGACAAACCAAGAGCCAGTCCATCCAAATAAAAATAAAAATAAAAATAATCTTTATTCGTGGCCTAATCGTAATAAATACGTCAAAAAAAAATTTTAAAAGAGGCAAAACTAATGATAGAAACCAATCGAAAAAGAAAAGTGATCATTAAACTGACCTGATTAATTAGAGTTGCTGATCGATGCATGGACATGAAGAGCTCCAAAAGGCCAGCGTGGACCATGACCGGTTTCCGATCATCATCGCCTTCGCCGCCACTAACCAGCGGCCCGAAAAGCCCGGCGCCGGCGCTCTCCAAGGGAACGAGGGAGGCCCAATTGGGGTCCAAGATTGAGTCACCGGCTTGGACACCGGAGAACGCCAAGTATCCGACGTCGTCTCCTCGATGCTCCGTCACGAATCCCATCGAAGCCGTCGTGTTGGCGATGCTGCACAGCCGCCATGATTCCCTTACCAATGGCGTCGATGCCACGAACGTCGCCACCATCTCGCTCGTCTCAAACCTGGGCAAAAAAAAAAAAAATTGTAATTGTTATTATAAGATAGAGATACACAATTATATATATATATATATATATAATTGCTGTATTGTTTTGACTTTGGTTGAGTTATACTAGATGAAGCTTGGAATTTGGAAAAGAGAGAGAAAATCAACTGAAAACTTACGCTGAAGCTTCGGACTCCATGGAAATTGCTGGTCTTTTCCTCTCCAATTCTTCTTCTTCTTCTTCTATATCTGTTTTTTGGTGGGTGGTGGGTTTGAGAGTTGTGGGTTTGAACTTTTCCAAGTAATTTAGGTGGTTTGGTGAGTGGGTTTTTATTTTTATTTTTATTTTTATTTTTTCTTCGAAAGTGACCTTTTTTTTGTTAGTGTCTTTTATTTAATGAAAAAGCTGACAGATTCCCATTTTTCTTAAGAAATATAAAAATGTGTATTATTGACTCGGTTTTGGGGGATTACCATCTGAAATAGTTTAATAACACAATAGATGAAATATGCCTAAATGTCAAAATGGACATTTACATGCCTCATTGAATTGTGCATACCAAACACATGTTTGGAAAGATTATTCAAATAAAATTGTTCAAATTATAGTAAATGTTTACCACAAATAGAGGTATTTTTAGTACGTAGGTATTTTTTATCTTTGATACATGAAAAGAAAATTAAAAAAATTCCAATTTGAACTTAAATTTTTTGCTCATTCAAAATTGACATTATATTCATTCTTATCTCTCTTAAACAACAATGAACCACAAAGAATCTCAGCTTCAAGTGAAATATTTCTCAATTTTCTTTTTGAAACTTATGTGTCAAATATATACCCTAACATACCCTTAGTACACTTTCAGAAAGAAAAAAAAAAAATATATATATATATATATATATATAGCAAAGCTGTTGGGATGAGCCACTCTATTATCCTAATCATAAACCTCATTTTCTAAAATAAATACAGAAGTAGCAAGACAATGAGCCACTCTATTAACTTCACGGCATATAGCAAAGCTGTTGGGATGAAACAGAAAACAACTCAAGAATTTATAAAGTATTGACACATAATTACTCCAGGCATAATCATACCGTTAAAATTTTAATCCAAAGAGTAAAATAACACTTCTTACTGTTAGTGCAAAATAACGAACCCTACCACGGAAATTCACATGTTTATTTTCTAATTTCTCGTCATCTCTCATTGACTTTTTTTTAACTGATTATTTTTTTATAATTATTTGGTAGGAATTTTCTTCTCAACTTCTCATCGTTTTAAAGCTTTTAGATATATGTCCATCAAAATCTAGATCTGCATTTGTCTTCCATCCAAACACTGATGGTGGCTTTATTTGGTTTATATTTAATTTATGTGCTTTTTTATGTGGTCTTTGGTAAAACTAAAACTTAAAATGATTCAGATAAATTTGGAAGATTTGAAATAGAGGAAAATCAAATATTGTGTTGAGATTTGAGATTGTTAAATATTCATTAAAATTATTTTTATAGTTCTTTCTAATTTTTAGATTGATTGATTGATTGTAATATAGGAGATTTAAATTTATGGAGGATTGTACAATGAAGTAAAGAATTTTACCTCATTGATAGGGTAAAACTTTTAGCCATTTAATTACTTTTGAATAGAGGAGAGTGATCCAGAGGATATTCTTGACTTGGGAATTGCCAGTTTTGGTGAATGGCAGGCTCTGCATCAGGTTCCGATCCAATCACAAGTAGTAGTAGGTTCAGATGTTTGGTTACATCCTCAATCGGGATATCTCAAGCTAAATGTCGATGTATCGGTCTCACCGGAATCAGATCATATTGGCATAGGTGCCGTTGTTCGTGATGAGAAAGGGAGAATCTTAGGTGCCATGGCAAAATCAGTGGAGGGGACTTTCTCTCCTTTTTTGGCTGAGTGTATAGCCCTTCGTGAAGGTTTGATGATGGCGAAGGAATTGGAGAGTGTTACTCTTGTGGTGGAAACTGATGCCATCAATGTTGTTTCGGCTGTTTCGGATAACACGGAATTTTCTTTGGAAGGTCTGATTTTGGAGGATGTTAAACAATTGCTTGCCCAGTTGTGAAATCTAGGTGTTTATCACAATCAGCGTAGTACTAATCATTTAGCTCATCTTTTAGCTAGATTTGGGTTCAATTCCAATTGTACCAATGTGTGGATTTGTGAGACTTCTATTATAGTCTCTAATGTTGTTTCCTTTGATGCTATTACTTAATAAAATAGCTCTTATTCAAAAAAAAAAAAAAAAAAAAAAAGGGTGCATGAAAATATGTGTGGGTTTTTTACACAATATTACATGTGAAAAAGAAATTAAAAAAAAAAAAACATGACAAAAAAGAAGAAGAAGAACACGGAGCCCTCCAATGGCTCTGGTTCTGTTGCAAACCGGCCACCTCTGTCGGACGTGAAGCTCGCCGTCGTGGGGAGGAGCTGAGCCCTGTGGTGGTGGTGGTTCGTCGTCACGGGGGGGAGGGGGAGTGGTGGCTTGGGCTTGCCGATGGCAAACGATTGGGGATAGGATTAGATCGTCCGAACTCCACCTAAGTCATCGAGCCCCCTCCGCCGCAAGCAGTCTAGCACCCATAGCCACCCAAGCTCCCACCACCATCCAAGCTTTAGATCCGAACTCGTCGTCCCCCGTCTCAGTTATAATCAGACGCAGAAAAATTGATAACTCTACGAAAATAGAGTTATTTTACCACTTTTACGCATTTAAATTAGCTATGTTCTTGAATATTTTAATATATTTTAGATTAATTTAATTTAATTTTATCTTATTTTAATTTAGATAAATAATTTATTTTGATTTTGTATGATTTGATTTAATTTTATTTAATTAATCTAATATTAATTTTAATATGTTGTTCTTAATTTATCCCTCAAAATATTTGTTTTCCTCAATTTTGCAGGTTAATTTGCTGAATGGGGCAAAACCAAACCATTTGGAGAGTCAAAAAGTCACTAAAATGTTGAAAAGAATGGGATCTCCGACTCCATCACGTGGAGTCCATTTCAGGTGCTATCAGATCTAATGTGACGGGCTCCTTGGAGCTCGCGTGGAGCTGCAAGACCACACCATTTCCTTTGTGCCACGTGTTGTATTTCTTTTCTTGCCAAATCAGCTATCGCCACGGAAGGCATCTTGAGCTTTGTGTTGGGGACTACTTTCTTGTAGTCTGCAGCAAACATAATAAAGGAAAAAAATATATATATATTTTGAGCGAGAGAAAGGAGTGTCCTGGAGGCCGTGGACCAGAGGCCAAACCCAGCGAGGAAGGAGATGAGAAAATGAATAAGAAAAAGAAAAAAAAAAAAAAAAAGGTAGAAAAAAGCCAAAAAATAGTAGTGTAGTGTTTTTATGTTTAGGATTTAGTTTTTATTTTTAGTTTTAGGTTTTTACTTTCAATAAATTTCAAGAGATAAGGCATTTGAAGAACAAAATGAGGAGATAAGAAATTGAGGAAAAACTTAAAGATTTGTACAAATAATTTTTAGGGTTTTCATTCATTTTATTTATCTCTTTTATTTTGGTAGTTGGATGATGCTTAGACTCTTGATTTGCTTAATTTTGTGTTTGATTTCATTTATGAGCTTTGTGTAGTTTGTTGGTTCTAGGTTTTGATATAACTCTACGTGTATTATATTTTAATGATTTGGTTAATTGTTAATGAAGTCTCTATTTAATTTATTTGTGTTTTTCTATGCTTAATGCTTCTAATTTGTTAGGAAATGAAATAGTTGATTTGATTTATGAATTTTAATACGCGGGAGAAATTGATTCATTTATCGGTTTAAAAAATACAATCTTAGTTGTTGTAGAGTTCGGGAGGCCGATGACACTTTAATAATCATATAAATGTGTGCTTAATGAATGTGTAGGTAAATAAGTTAGATATGGATATCAATTTGGACACTTATGCTTATTATCTCATTTGACACTCGGGAGAAGGAATGAGGTTATATTAGAGTCATTGATTAATGAATTGGATGAATTTTATTAATAATTGCTGAATTGGATAAGCATAGGAATGGTAGAGTGAAATCAATTCCCTATGACATTGCTTGTGTCTTTTTATTCCTTCGGTTTTGTTTAGTTATTTTATATTATTTTATTTATTTTAATTTACATTTTTGTTAAATCGGTCGTACAAATAATCCTAGTGATAACTTATTTCAGTAATTAACTTAAAATAAAACACAATCCCCTTGCGATCGACAATCTTATTTATCACTTTATTATTCGTGCGTCTCATACACTTATGAAATTTTACGCAATAAAAATACACAAAATGCAAAGAGTATCAAAAAAAAAAAAAAAATCAGCGAGCATTTTTGCAATGAAGATTAAAGAAAGGCAAAGTTCAGAGCCAGATTCAACAAAATATAATGCCAAACTCAAAAGAATAAGCAACACGAAAATCGAAGAGATTGAATCTTCAACTTCATCAAGCTACGGCCAGGCACGAAGGTTGAGTCGCGATTTGACTAGTGGGCAGTGCGGAGTCGCGATCTGACCTGTGGGCGGTGTAGAGTTGCGATTTGACCACTAGGCTGGGTTAGGATGGTGACGGCGGCGGCAAGAGGGCCTTTGCACTACTATAAAAAGGGGATTTCACGACGGTTAAAAACCGTCGTGGTATCAATTCCACGACGGTTTTCGAACCGTCGTGGAATCTCAAAAGATTCCACGACGGTTTTTTAACCGTCGTGTAATATGAAAAAATAACAGAATCAGGCTGATTTTAAGACCATACCACGACGGTCCCGCATAAAAACTGTCGTGGTAGCCCACGACGGTCCCACAAGGAGACCGTCGTGGTAGCCCAGGCCTACCACGACGGTCTCATTGAGACCGTCGTGGGTGCGAAATTTTAAAAAAAAAAATTTTTTTAGCAAATTCGTTTCATTTCCCATGGGTGGTAAATCCTCTATGTTAATACGTTAGTACACATACAATATAATTTCCAAAAATATTATGTAATTACTTAGATAAAATTGTACTACAACAACTAATATAACGATAGTGAAAATTCTTTATATTGTTTATAGTCAATAATGTATAAACCGCATGACAAAATTAGCCCACTCGTTCTAACCAAACTCATGTCTGCATCAGTATAAAAATCCTTCGTTTGAAGCACGACTAGTCCATCAACAGTAAAGGTTATTTCTCGCATGTAAGCTAACACAAAATAACCGCATTCTACATAACCTTCCTGTATTGGACATCGAACGGTATCAATCAACGTTTGCCAGTTGCGTCGCTGTCTGATTCCGCTACCCACCAACAGTTTCCAATCATTAAGTGCCCTATCAATTTGACAAATTTCAAAGCAATTACAAGAACAATTATTTTATGTCTAATCATAGATATGAACATATAAAAGAATACTTACGTCGTAATTAGGTCTTTAAAATTATCACCTGGTTCGTTTCCTAGAGGATTAAAGTACACGACCGAGTCATCCCACGGATCAATTACTGCCAATATCCAATGTTGGCCGCTATTATATGGCATAAGAAACCGCTTTCCCTTTGGTGCGTTTCTTAAGATCCGTAGAATACATTTGGCCCTCTCTCGAACGTAGGTGGCCCGATCTACATTCTGCTGAAATGGTGAGACAAGGACTGGTGAAATAAACTCGAACCGTTGATTGATAACTGTTCTTGCACAACACTCGACTAAGTATCTGCAAAATAATTAGGCACACTTGTTATGGAAAAACAACATATATAAGATTAAGAAGATAAATAATTAAATTATTTAAGGATAAATGTATTACCTGATGTAAATCATTATGCTATTTGCACTAATTTCTTTAAATGAAATGAAATGATATACATCTTAAAACCCAATATATATGGGCATCTCATCGCCCATGACGAAGTGTTGTTGTGGGCAGACTATTTGTGTACCGTCCCGCATGGAACTTTGTGCGTAAAATGCCAAAGGTCTCAATTCGAAGGAAATATCATTAAGGTCAAATGAAGGCATTTCTTCTTGCGCCGGTTGTTGTTCTACCTCCAGTTGTGACTGTATTTTCTTCCTCCCTGCTCTCTTTTTCGTACGTTTGCTTCCCTTAGCTTCTCTTTCAGGAGCACGACTGGGACCTTTACTTGCCTGGCTCAAACTTGTTTGCACGACGACTAAACTTTTCGGACAAGCAACAAACCCACCGACAGCTTCTTCTATAGATGTGGCTTCGTTCGTCGAAATAGGTAGGAGTGCATGATTTAGATTTGGGACCGTAATTGTCACTCGTACATTCTCCTCACCTAAAGGAATCCCATGGACTGTGTCGGTTGGAACACAGTCCACGTATGCCCTGCCGATTGCAACAAGAACGACTCCTCCGTTAACTAAATCAGGAATAAAGAGATGGCATTCCTTACTTGCGTTCAGTATGGGATTCGGATCCAATGGCCCAGCTTCTTTTTCATTCAAAATGCAACTAGCTTTGAAGCTGTTGTGTTGATCTACGGTAGGTGCGGTCATC
Source organism: Ficus carica (assembly GCA_009761775.1). NCBI lineage: Eukaryota > Viridiplantae > Streptophyta > Magnoliopsida > Rosales > Moraceae > Ficus > Ficus carica. The sequence continues at coordinate 163,940 of VYVB01000527.1, forward strand.
TCCTCGGCCATAGTCTCTCGGTTTATACCGTGCTTCGCACAAAGTTCCTGTACGGTTCTTTCCAATGCGGCAATCTTTAGTTTCATATCGGAGACTTCATCTTTTTCCCTTGACGGATGCACAAGGTTGAAGTATTGCGACTGCTTGACAAACTTAGATTGACCCCGAATCCGACCGGAATGCTCGGCATTGCCTAATGCCTTGGTCAATAAGTCCTCTGTCCCCACAGATTCAAAACTTCCTTGTGTCTCTTGTTGAGTAAACTCCTCCTGTAACAATTAGAGAAAATGTTATGTATTTGCAAACATAAAAGAGTTTACGGAAGTATTATATTATAAATGGATTCGAAAACTTACTATATTCTCGGCAATAGTTTTAAATTCTTCCTTCTTCAATCCTCCATCGGGTTTAACGCACATGTCCAGCCACCTTTCATACCGTTCTGCATATTTTCCCGTCTTCTCGAACTGCAACCCAATAATTAGCGTTAGTAAACATAAACGAATAAATTGGAAGAACAACATACCATTTACACATTTTGTCCAAGTAAATAGCCTACATGAGCTTGGTCACGTTTCCTATAGTCGTCTCGGCCCCCTGTTGATCCATATTTGCTCTTCTTTCTTATCTCACTTCCTTGTTCGGATAGTCGTTTGAATTCCGGGGTATGTCGGTACTGAATGAATTTCTCTCAATCATCCTGGGTGATGGTGGGGTAATTGTGAACAACTTTTGGCGGTCGTTGCCACACATTTTCGTCATCAATATGATCTCTGACAAAAGCTTGGTAGAGATCGTATCGAAAACCTTTAGCTGACTCCCACAAGACTTTAAAATTTGTTTTTTGTAGGATTCGTCAACAGTGAATGAAGTTACAACTTCCATCCACACTATTTCTTTCCTTGGAGCTAAATCTGCCCTTCTAAAGTCGGATATCCAAATGGGTATGTGCTCTCGAGCAAGCACTCCAATCCAACTCTGTAATTTATCACCTGCCTTCCCTAAAGGTTGCCCTTTACCGTCAAACGAAACTTCAATTCGTTGCCCCTTTGCCCTCACCTGGTGGACTCTTGTCATTAGAGTTGCTCTTCGTCTACCATCTTCATCGGGATTGAATCTAGGTGAGTTGGTTCGGCGCGGTTTTCCAACATGAGTTTGCGTTGAGCATTC